>JAWNNO010003441.1:0-102750 GCA_035044985.1 Lordiphosa fenestrarum
AAGCAAATATTCTGAGAAGCTTCTTGCCCACCCAAACCAACTTGCAAAATCTCTCACCATGCTGGCAACGCATTCTCGCCTCCGAAGAAACGACCTACCAACTCAGCGACTGACTTGAAGGGCCGTAGAACACAAACTACCACCAATAGGGGATAGTTCTTAAAATAGTTTCTAGATTAAGATTTGAAAAATTATTGTTAGTCTCTTTAAGAGAAGATCCAATAAATACCAACCAAGCATAAAAAAAAAAAAAATATATAGATATTTTATTTTATTCTTTTCGATGCGTACAAACTTGTCGTCTAAAAGGAACTGACAATGAAAGAAGCGTGCAAGTAGAAGTATGCCTCCAAGCAACAGTGGAATTGGAATTATACAGCTAGATCAGTGCTGGTCATTTCGTTCCATTTCATTTGCATCAATGTGGCTTTTGCTTCTTTCCCATATGCATATTAGTAGTGGAATTATTAGTATATGGAAATTTGTAAAACACCTCCTCAAAAAATATATTGATTAATCAAAATTAAAAATATAAATACTTAATAGACAAGTTTGCGCTTTTGGGAAATATACTTCACATGGTCGAATATTCGCTGCAAGGGACGAGGGAAAACAGAGTAAAACCTAATCTGACCAATCAAAGTTAGTAGTAGAACAGTAGTAATAGTAGTAGTAGTTTACATTCAATTGAAAATGATACTTTAAAATTAAACAAAAAAAATTACATTCGAATTGCTATCAGTTGGTCTTTAAATTAAATCATTAAATTCAAATATAATTTATAAAATAAAAATAAATACAAATTATTAAATGTGTTATGATATTCAATCAGTTAGTCCCAGATGATTTCTCAGACTAAGGAATATTTCTGCAGGTAGCGGTTTCGTCAGGATATCAGCCAGCTGCATGTCTGTGGGAATATACTCAAGAGAAATTAATTTCTTTTCAATTTGTTCTCTAGTAAAATGATATTTAATATCTATCCGGGGTGCCACAGAAACCACTTTTGCTCAAAATTCGCTCGAATTTCAATTCGCCCTTCCACAGACGCTGTTTACGAGTAATTTCGAAATCGCGCACTACTAAGTCAGCGAATTGCTTAATTAAGCCCCTAAAATGCATTAACATAAAAATTAACATTCATTTAAAGTTATGCGAAAGCATTAACACGACCTCGAGCCGGTTAAAAACTGCAGGTTTAATAAAAATAAACCTTATTAATGCAAAAAGTATGTTAAATTTCTGACTAAACTACATAAAAATAAATGCACATTTCTTGTGTTTAACTTATAAAATTAGCAATTTAGCAAATCGCTATGTTGGAGGAGAACATCGCCCTTCTATTCATCATACATTTTCTTTATAATTTATAACCTCATTTCAATATTGTTACCCTAGTTCTAAAATCCCACACTGTATACACACAATTACTGTAAACCCATAACCGCTCATGAAGAGCTTTTGTTCTATTGGCACTCGTGACTTCTTCATTCTAATCATTAAAATCAGTGCAAATTGGAGATCGAAAGCAAGCAGACGTTTAATTATTTCCCCACTAAGCTCTGCACAGGGCAGAGTCCATTTCCTTTGCTTAATACACTCTGCACTAGGGCAGAGTCCCAACATTTTATCGACCGTGACAGGACCGCTGCAATTGGCATGTCCCACCATAAAACCATTAAATTTGTTTAAAATTGTTATTTGAAAAGCCAACTACGTACTTCCAAGAAACTTAATCGGAGTAACTTGCACTGGAGGATACATGGATCACCACCATCGGAAGACGTAGCTACAGCTTTATTGCCTCATTGGAGCAGTTCGTTGGATTATGTGCAACGAATACATCACACATACATCATCGTCGTTGGAGCACATAATCACCACATCGTGTTCATCAACGCTTTGCTTGGAGATCAGCGCATAAGAGAGACGGCGATTACAGCGCTGCCTAATCCGACGTCGTGGTCAACATATTCCTTCAATAAATGCATGTGCTGAAACCTTAAGCATAACCACACGCATGAAATTAAGAGAATTCAAATAAAAAAGGTCATTTATTTCTCTTCATCGATAATTGTTTCACAATCCACTATCACTACCTTTTGCTCATCGTTACTGGCTACTCTTTCTCACAATGTCTCTGTTCGGAGCAGAGCCCCTGCGCATCGCTGCCCAAATAAACTTTATCCAAATTTCTCCTTAAATTGTCATTAAAATTAATGGCCATCTGCCACCAAGATATGTTTGCTTGCTTCGATTCGCGATTGTTATTGTATTATTGCCTCTTCTATATTTACAAACTGCAGCTGCGTGGACGCCTAAGCTTGTCTCTTATATATGCTTAGCCTAAGCGCAGTCGCAGCAGATATAATTTGCCACACATATAACTTGTGGTGAGCTGGCTAGCCTCACTTGCATTAGAGAACTCAAATAAACTACATTGTCAATTTTATTCGCGCGCACTTGTTAATTGCATTTTCGTTGATTTTAACTTGGCCAATTGGGGATGCAAACCAGTATCTCCACATAAACTATGGTGACCCTGAAGTGATCTGTGCCTATTTTTTTTTTGTTTTTTTTTTTTAGATTTGCATTTGATTATTGAATTTAGTTACCCTAGGACTAAATTATTACAGTGTACTGTTACTACTTATAGCTTACTTATACTGTAGGAAGATTAATGCATGCGCTTGTTTCATCATATGTGTTTAGAGTTTGCTTTTGTGTGTGCCTAGAAATAGGGGTTTTTATTCTAGGGTAATGGGTTTTAGCAGCTTAAGTGATTTTCTAGTGTAATTTGGCAGTGTGTTGTCGGTTGTTGCAGGTATGCTACATCCTACGATTTGCAAGGTCAGCTGGGTGGATCCTTAGGAGTCTTCTCCTTGCACTGATCCCATTGATCCTGCGCGTTCTGAGTAGTCGCCTGGCGAGGCTATTTGGATGTGCCGTAACTTTATCCAAATATTTCGCTGCCTGGCTGCTTATGGTGTCGCCAACCATAGGGACGCCACAATCTCTCTCTATTTCTATTGTGCGGATGTACCACTCGGCTCCTGTGATTCGCCTCAGTATTTTGGCCTGGAAGACCCAGGCTTTGTTCAGATGGGTCTTCGCGGCGATGCCATACACCTGGACCAGGCCCACAGTTGCCAAAACTGGAAGATGGTCAGAGGACAGTTCGTATTTTTCGTGCACACCAAGAAGGTAGTCTGGCAACCCCTTGTACAGGAAGAAGACCAAGCAGGTGGGTGTGTTTATTCGGTTGTACGGATAGTACGTGGGTCTTCAAGTTGCCAGGACTTGTGTGGAGTCACCACTGATCGCCTGGAGCAGCGCTGCGTCTCGTGGGTTGGCCTTGAAGGCACCCCAGAGCCGATGCTTGGCATTAAAATCTCCTCCGATAATAAACTTCTGGCCCAGTTGACCAAGAAGCACCTCAAAATCAGAAGAGCTCCATGGTAGTGATGGTGGCAGGTACAAGAACTTCGCCAAACGTTGTGGTCACCATTATGGCTGCGAGCTGAATGTAATTATTGGACACCGGGTGGAGGGTAATGAATCAGCTCCTGCTTCACTAAAACACAAGACCCACCCAGGCCGGCCTCCAGGGTGACAAGTCGGCTATATATATAGACATATATAACTTCCCCAATATTTTGCACATATTATAGCGTACTCATACTGTGTTTTATTTTCTATAATCATAGCTACATATATATGAGCATACTATGTGAGACCCTGTTGCATAAGTAAAACCCAATCAAAAGCGACTGGCAACACTGCCAATGTCGTAAATGAAATTGAAATTGTGGATCACACTCCACACCTAGACTCTATGTATCTTCAATTATGGATTCTTGTTGAGCGGGCTGCTGCCAATACAGCACTTAAAATTTATCAAATACATATAAAATCAATAAAGAAGAGGTATCTCAGTCGAGCTAACGATCTCGACAAAATATAAATAATAAAGATAATTCGTCATTGTCAAAAAAACGTGACAAGTTGGACAATAAGACAGACGATTGCGACTGATACAGAATTTAGCAGAATAACAATTTATAATATGAAAACAATATGGAAGAAAGAGATTTGAACCAAATCGACTTCGAAAAAGCAACCCCAAGAAAGCAGACAGATAAGCCAACGCTTTAAGAAGCGATTGAATCTTGTCCCGCTGACGGGCCAAAACCCATTACTATTGCCGAATACAAAGCAAGGCAAATAGCCAAAAAACTTGAAAAAAGGCAGGGAAGAGGAAGAGCGTTTAACAAAAATAACAGCAACACAAACCCCAAAAAGAGAACGGGGAGGCTGAACACAAAACCTATTAATAAGCTAATCTATTACGGCATTATTGCCAATTTTATCAAAAGCCTTGGCGAAGTGAAGGGAAACTATAAATGTGTGTTTTTTGTGGCTAAAGTTTTAGTTACAAGATGGTCTATAAAAGTAGACAATCCATAACAGATTTTCCTTTTCTGAAACCAACTTGACTATTGTGCAGAAGTTTATTAGAAGTAATAAACCACCATAGTCTTTTATCTATAATTTTATCTAGTAGTTTTGCCAAGCATGAGTTTAGGGAAATAGGTCGATATCATGAGATGATTGTTTTTCATTATTTGGTTTTAATATGGGTATAATAAGGCTAAGCTTGTATTGTTGTGGTATAACATCACCCAGTATTGCGTTTATAAGTTTATAAGTCTGCTTTTGATTTCTCTAGGAAGTGCTTTTATCATGGAATAATTTATCGGATCCAAGCCTGGAGTGTTTCCTTTTAGGGATTCAAGGGCCGAGGAAAATTCAATGAAGTTAATTTTGTTCTCTATGGGTAAAGCGGTTTTTCCTGGAGTATACAATAAATCATCTGAAAATATTCTATCTTTGTTTGTCGAAAACAAGTTGGAAAAGTTGGAGTTCCTCGATTCTAAAGACCAGTTTCGACAGAAGAGCTCTGCAATGTTTTATGGCTGGGTAATGTTGTCGGTAGAGTTTGTACTTTTAATGCAGTGTAAGCCCTGTGGGGGATTCAAACCGCAGAGTCTGCGTATATTGTTCCAAATTTTTGGTATTGGGGTAAGAGGATTAATTTCTTCAGTGAATTTGTATATAGATTCTTTTTTGGCTTCTTTGAGTGTACGCCTAAATAGTGCATTCTTTCTCCTATAGTCAATTATGTTTACGGTAGAGATATTTCTCTTAAGTGATTGCCAAGCCGCGTTTTTACTTTTACTAAGTTTCTCGAGTTCGCTGTTCCACCAGGGTACAGTGTGCGATGTTTTTGGCGAGGACTTTGGGATACTTTGATGTGCACTTCTTATAATGATTTTACTAAGATTGGCTGCTTCTCGGTTAATATTAGAACTTGTGGGTATGGAAGAGTTGTGACTAGTGCAAAGAGACGTATACACTGGTAAAACAATTCGCCATAAAGTTAAGAAAAATATTTTCTCATTTATGGAAAACTTTCAATGTTTCAGAAAAATTTTCCACGAATGAGAAAAAGTTTTCTTACTTTTAGGGTGAATCGCCTTAAGACGGATTTCATAGGAGTATTTCTAGTTATCAGGGCGAATGTTTTTTGAGTGTTCCGGTTCCAGTCCGCTGACTTTGTCTTGAATAATGGCCTATGTGTAGGTTTCTGGATTTGAACTCTGTTAAAAATATTGCATAAAATAGGCAAGTGGTTGCTACCAAAGAAGTCCGTTTCGATTGACCAGTTTGTTTCTATCACAATATCGGGTGAACATAAGCTGAGATCTATGTGAGTTAACGTATTATGCGTGCTCAAGTGTGTTGGGCTACCACGGTACTTTTGCACATCTGTACAACAAACCCGCGCATCAAATGCTTAGTCTAAGAACACCTGCAGATAAGAAAATTAACCGTAATTTCTTTTTTTTTCATATTTTGGCAAAAATAAACAAAATTAAAATGTTGGCTCTTATTTCCTAATAAAAATGAAATAAAGCCCCAAAATTAAGTTAGAGGTCTTATTTCATTTCTTCTTTTGGGGCCTTATTTCATTTTTAAATTTTATTTAGGAAATAATGCCCCAAAAAAGGAAATAACATCCCAAATCTAATGAAATATCGTTGTTATTGTTTTCTTTGTAACTTTTTGGGGCCTTATTTAATTTTTTTCAGGGCTTTATTTCATTGGGGCCTTATTTAGCAGAGCCCAGGAATAACACTGTTGATTAGGCTTGGATATTTTTTCATGTAAAAAAGAATCAATTAAGAATCGGCTTACAGCATATGACTTACACTACTAGTTATTCAGCGTACTTTTTGAAAGAAAATGTTAGCTTTTACACGTATCAAATTGAAATGCAAGTAAAAGTTTGCTTCAAAACTATTACTTTCGAATTCCAAAAGCGTTGTGAAGCTTTCAATAAAAAACAGCAACGACATCAGCCGACAATTTGTCCATTCGTACGTGTACGTAATAAGTATGCAAGAAAAGTATCATATATTTATAGTGGTGTTTTAGACGAACTAATTAGTAATTAATGCTTAAGCTTTGTGTGTTTTTCACTATGCCTCAGTGAAATTGTGAAATTGTTTCTACTGATTCTTTTTGCACGTATGTATATTGTACTCACTGGTAAGCAATTCTTAAATGCATGTGTGTCAGCGGACGCCTCCCTCACATGAATACTTAATTAAATTAACCCGTCGGGCAGCCTCAGTGGCTTACCTTATCGGAATTGTCAGTTACGCAAACTTCGACAAACAGCACGCACACTTTACTTTATTGTTGGAATGAAGAGATATGTAGAAGGTTTATAACAAACCAGTTGGCCAGAAAATCTTTTATTCAGTGTTTGGTAGCAGTCCAATACGTATGTTTCGGAAAAATGTGGAATAAGTTGATAACAGTTTTTCTATGCTTTTTGTATATTGCTGTGTGTGTTTCAATACCGGATACGACGTTTGCTCAGGATAGTTACGAGAACGTCTTACAAAAGTCCCTCTCAACAGATTTTGGTGCGTCAAAATAAAATGAACTAGCTAAAACAATTAATATAAATTAACAAAAAAAAATTATAGAAGCATGCATGCAAGCAAACAGAACAAGGACAAGCCGAACCGTTCATTTTCCGGTTGTTAGCGGAACCTCGTTCCGACTTGAAGACGGCTTTAAAAATATATAGGGTATTCACGACACCCAGCTAAGCTGTAGAGTTGTTGAAATTATAAATTTTACATTTTTTCTAGGCATGTCAGAAAAATTGTTTTGTTTTCTTTTTTTGACTTGCAAAAAATAAAAATTTCCCTTATTTAACAACTCTACCGGGTCTGAAACCCCCTAAAAATCGGGAGGGGTTCACTCCGGGGTTCAAACCCACGAAACTTTCTGGGCTCGGGTTCACGTATCGGGTTCAGAGGGTCGCTGAACCAAGTTCAGGTTCAAACCGGGGTTCAGTCGTCATTTTTGTTTTGCGCTAGTCTAGAAAACATTTATGTATATTGAAAGAAAATTAAACATTGAATCATGAGCTTAGTTATCCATTAATATGTGACCGTTTTTCAAAACATTGAAACATTCGAATTTATAATGAATGAATTCCGTAAAATGAAGCAATACAGTCGTTTACCGATATTATATTTGGGCATTTCCGAGGGTACCGAACGTACGTTCTTACGCTTTGGATGTAAAAAAAAATATGATGACAACAATTTTCCTCAACTTTTTTTTTTGCGATTCGATGGGGTTCATCGAGTCTTAGTTTTTTATAATGATAGCAATAAATAAATAGAAGTCGACTTTGGCTTAATCTAGTAAAATTCAAAAATCTACGACATGAAGTGAACTTTTTTAAATCAATTTATTTTTTAAATACATTGATCCTGTAGCTTTCCATCTGGTATTTACACAATATATTTATTGTTTTTTTTAAACCTAATTAAGTACCGGTAGCGAACGTACGGGTTGTGAACGTATGATTAGAACATATATAAGAAGCAAAATAAAAATAACCGTTTATCAAATTGTTTTTGGTCTCTTTGCATTTTTCTCTTCTTAAAAGGTTTGATTGCAGTAAGGAGATTTTGTAAAAGTGCAAGTGAATTCCATATAGAAAAATAAAATATTGAAATGTATTTTAAAGTAGCTTAAAGTGAATTAATAACAATTTTCAGAATTCAGGCCAATTTTCTCATGAAAACATCTGAGATATGACATGATATCATTGTGTTATAATATATCATTTTGCGTGGCGCTGGAGGAGGATGAAGTGAAAAGTCGCAGGAGCCGGCAACGCCTCAGATTTTGGATGAGCCCATATCTCTGACTCCTCCAACAATTTATCACCTGTTAGGCCGAAAATCGAGTTGGCAGGGCCATGCTCATTCTCATAGCGCATTTGTACTCAGCTTAAACACAATAAATCGATGATTATTAACAATATACTTTTTGGTTCTGGTTGACCGTTCGGCGAAAATGCTCATATGGCATTTTTCAAGATTCCATTTCTTCTTTATCAGGAGCTAAACATGGTAAAGATTCAATTCTGCAATATTTTTCTTTGAGAGCTGTTTTTGTGCTGAGGACAAAAATATTTGATTTCCTGAATCTAAAAAAGAAATAAGTAAAAAATTGGAGCAAGATCTAAAAGATCAGAGAAATTATGAAACATTTTTGATAATTGTCAGAGGTACCTACGAGAAAAAAAAATGGAAGCTAAAAAGACAACAAAACAATACAAAAGTCATTTGGACAATTTTACAGAACTCAATGATTACAGTCCCTTATTTAGCTAACTAGACGAGCAGCTGATCTTTTGTACCAGCGATGGGCAAGCCCTTACTCTTTTTGCTCCCATTACTCCCAAGAGCCACAATCAGATGCTTTAAAAATTGCCTCGTCATGCACCAGCTGTGTGCATGACTTGCAAAATTTTCTCGCTTCGAAGCAAATCCAACAACAACGCCAGGCAGGTGCAGGTGCACAAGCTGTGTGCATGACATGCTAAATATTTTATTGTTGTTGTTGGACTGCTCCCAAAATCAAATTTCGTGCGCACCGCTGCTTTATACCCTGGAGCACGCAACTTCTTCAGACTGTATCTTCAAAAATAATACTCGGGTCGGCTTGAAATTTTTAAACAATGTTCTAGAGATGTTGTTGAATTTATTAAAACAATTAAAAATAAATCGCTTTTTAAAAGCCGGATCAGTGGTGGAACACAGAAACACAGGAAGCAACAGGTAAAATAGTCATGTTCTGATAAAAACTAGTCCATTTGCTAGGCTTACGCAATATTAGGTAAAAATACACACCACCAACAAAAGAAAATTAGCAACTCCATACATAGCATTCATAAATACAATACCTGTACTTGTTGAAAAGGTGACTCAAGGAAAGGTACAAAATTTACCCACTTGCTCCTTGCTAGGCGCAAAATTAGAAACGGTCAATTGTAACTACCTTTATTATATGTTACCTATCTCATTTAATCATAAGACCCGCTATAAAATAATTTTGCCCGCAAAGTTTTTTTGTTCTTTTTCTTCCCAAATATTATTTACCTGTATATTAAATCGCATATATCACTGTAACTTCTAATCCGGCAAGTTTCGGCAATTGCTACTTTTACAATACATTAATAAATAGACTAATAAGTATAGAATACGTATGTTTTGAAATAATGGAAATCGGGGGTAATTGATGTTTCCGGGTCCATCAAAGCTCTAAAACTCAACCAAAAATAGCGTCCACCAAAGACGGGAATGTTTATCATTTGATTAAGAAATAAAAAAGGTTTTTAATGTTTTGTCATTAAGAAGAGATGCATCAAACAAAAAAAATAACATGAGAGAAAGTCAGTCAAGCCCGACTAAAGCAGCTGAAAGCAGCGCTGCTACTGCGCTGCAGCAGCGAAGAGTCTCTTGATCCTAACTCGACAACCGTTCATCCGATCTTCACCATTCCTTTGGCGGATCGATAAGTAATCCGTTTTTTTTTTAAAGTAACTTAGTAGTGAAGCTTTTTTTTCAAAAACTCTTTTCATTTCTTCCTCGTACTGTTGACACAACACTTCACAAAATTAGAATCACTTACAAATATCAAAGCCAAATCAAAATGTTTTAATTTATGTATTTTGTTTAGAATCCAAACATGAGTCCACGATCCCACGACTCACATCTAGCGATAGATATCAAATGCCTAACCCATAAACATGTCTCGTAGTAATAACATATATATTAATAGCCACATTGACAAGGATCAGGATGTATCTAACCCCAAGCTTAGGGACCCTTTGAGATGCACAGGCGATGCAACCCTCCTACTGACCGATACATATGTGTGCATATGGTAATTACCAACGCACCTACACATAAACATACACATGCTTCGTCTTACAAACAAAACAATAGATAAGTTAGATTTAAGGGATGATTGTTATAGAATAAAAGGAGGATCGCTCGCAAGAACGATCCAGTACAAATATAAAATTACAAGCGTGCTCATTTAAGGTGTATAATTCTATACATTTTTTGGTCCTTCGAGCCGGATGTTTGATACACAATTTTGGTATTCGACAGAACCATGGCGCAATTCATAGCGAGATTGAAGGTCAATATGAGTGACCACGCCATGCAGGACGCCGGGCCATCAGTACAAAATGATGTGCAGCGGTACATGACGCCCACATATGTTACCGAATCGGACAATTTTTGCTCTGTAAGCCCAATATTCGAATTGGCGAATCAATTGGAACTACTTGCAGGCAAACTAAACCAGGCTATGATAAAGCTGATGAGGATTAAGGCCACGGCGAAGATGGAAAGACTGGAAAGAAAACAGCGTCTCCAAGAATTAAAGGATGCAAGACCTCGTAGTAATAAAATAAATATTAATAGCCACATTGACAAATGTATGTGACAGGCAGAAGAAAGCATCTCCGACCTTATAAACTATATATATTGTTGATCAGCATCAACAGCCGAGTCGATATAGATTTGTCTGTCTGAGCGTCTGTCCGCCTGTCTGTATGAACACCTAGACCTCAGAGCTAAAAATGTAAAAATTAAAAAATATTAACGATTGAATAAGACATAAAGATAGAGAGATAGAGAGGATAAAAATAATTAGGGCCTGCACTGGGTTAAGATAACAAGGTGTTCTGTAGCTTCGCTTCTGCTCCCACTCTATCTTTAGTTTCCTGTTAACGGACATTGTTGTAGGAAATCCTAGTACGTGTTTTACGCTAAAGTTCCAAAGTTTTCATCCATCACACAAGGTCTTAAGGTGTGTTAAGTGCTGCCCATATGTGTTCCCGCCAGTGCTGCCCAAAATCAGGGATCGCAAAGTAGTGTTATGGGTTTTTTAATGATAGATGATTGCGGAGACACCCCATATCCTATTTTTAGTTGAGCTATCCTGTAACAGGATAATATTTTATTTTAAAAAGTTTTGAAACTAATTAAATTTAATTCCTATTTTTAAATCTATAAAAAAAACATGATATAAAAGTTAAATTCAAATTTTTAATAAAAAAATTATAAAATATTATACACAGTGATAGGGCTGCAAAACTATCGATGTTACTATCGATAGTATCGAGGTTTTCAAAATGGTCCGATGTATCGATGTTAAAAATTGAACATCGATATATCGGATGCTTCACTGCATCAGTGCTGCCAGATTTTTTGGGTCCATTTTTACAACTATTATTAGTTGAAATACGACAAAATTTGATTAATAAGCAAAAAAAAAAAAAAAGGTCAATTTGGTTAAACGCAGCATTATCAAACCGAAATTTGTGTTCCAAAGTGCAAATAAACGAAATGGCTAGAAGTGGCTAGATCATTTTGAAAAAAAAAAGCTAACCCGCTCAAAAAGTGGCTAGTTCTACCCACAAAGTGGCTGAGTTGGCAGCCCTCCACTGCATGGTGACGCTTCAAGCTACGCGTAAGTGTTTGTTGAGTTAAAAATGTGTATAATTTTATAAATTCATTTTTTGGTAATAGTTTCTTACAGCAATAATTGGCGTTTTGTTCGTTTATTATTAAGAAATTAATAACATTATTTTACACAAACAAAATTAATGTTTGCCTTTTCTATATTTTTCTTAATATAGCATAAGATATATGGTATTTACCGCAATCTAAAATATTTGAAAAATTTTCGATGTTTTAACGATATATCGATGTTTTTTTGGAAAACATCGAGGTTTTGAAACATCGAAGTTAAAAACTATCGATGTACCCACTATCGATAGTTTTGCAGCCCTACACAGTGATTTTAAAAATTATTATCCAATTTTAATTTTAAAAATTAAAACTAAAAACTATTTCAAATGGCCTTAAAGGATCAATGTTAAGGACGGGAGAGGGCTTGGATAAAAATGTAAAATAAACTTAGTCTGCCTGCAAGTATAAGACGTTTTTGTCCCATACACATCAAACCTCTATTTCGTACCATTTCTGAGATCTGTGCGTTCATACGGACAGACAGACAGACGGAAATGACTGTATAGACTCGTCTGCTGATGCTGATCAAGAATATATATATCATGAGGTCGGAGATGCTTACATGTCTGTAACATACTTTTGCAGAAACTTGGTATACTCTGTGTACCTCTGGTACATGTACGTAGGTATGTTTTATTACAAAGTGAAGCTTACAATGATGAATTTTAAGACATATAGTATTTAGATTATTAGTGTGTGAGGCAATGGCTATAGCCGTCAGCCAAATTTATGTTATTTAATGTTTTCTTAAATATGTATGTATTAAAATTATGTATGATTATCATTTAAAAATATTCTGCCAATATTTGCCCTCTATATTTGAGAGCGTGGCAAATGAAGTTTGCGAGCGCCTTCCAATCTTTTTCATTTAGCCAGTCCTTGGCTTCTTCGGTATTCAAGAATCGTTCCTTAAGATGCAGACTTCTAATTTCGCTTGTAGTTGGGCACATTACGATAAAATGTAGCACATCTTCAATAGCTCCGAGATTACATAAGGTGCATTGCGTGTTTGTCGTCTCCATGTGATGCTTATGGTTGAGAGGTAGCATTTCCGTTCGAGCTCGACGTATTAGGCTGATGTGTTGCAGTTTACTTTCATAATTGAAATAGTTATGGTCTCCTAGTCTTAAATTTAGAGTTTTAAAGCTTGTTCGGGTGGTGCTTTGCTCAGCCAAATTTCTAAAGGAGTACCTCGTTGAGTCATACATTTTTTCAATAATGTCCCTATGAGACTTTTTCCATTAGTTGGGGTCCGATATGTTAATGGGTACATCTAGTTCACTGCCAATCCGTTCCCACTTTTGGAAGAACTGGAGCCTATTCTCCAGGAGATGTCTTGTTATAATTTTTGGAAGCCGTCTATCTGGCATGCTCATATCCCTTTGAATGTACGTAAAGTGAAAACGCAGTATGTCCAAATATAACGGGGAAAGCCCTGCTTCAATATGCAGAGCATAGTTTGGCGTACTCCTTGGTAGTCTGAATAGCTGTTTTAGAAAAAATCGCTGTTGTTCTTCTGCATCCTCAAAAGAGATGTAGCCCCATATTTGAGCAGCGTAAAACATTATGGCTTTGTCCGTTGCCGTAAAGTGATTGTATTTTACACTATGAGCCACCTCTTGCTTACCTAGCAGTGACTTCCAGCATGAGTTGATTGTCTTCATTGAGTCGCTCAGTTTTTCCCGCATGTGCTTTTAAAGCAGCATGCTCTGCTCAATTACCAATCCAAGGTACTTATAGTGCGTAACTTTCTCCTTTTCCCGTTTAAGTGCCAGTTTTCGCTTGTAGCCGTTCGCCCTCTGCCGTCGCGAATAGTCAGTACTTTGGTTTTAGAGACGTTGATCTTCAGGCTCCACTTTTGGCAGTAGCTGTGCAATAGGTTTAGCATATTTTGGAGTCCTTTGGTGATTCTGCCATAAGGACCATATCATCCGCGTACATTAGGGCCCTTATTGTCTGTCCAGCAAATTTGATTCCTCCAGGAAGCAAAGGGACTATATCGTCTATGTACAATGATAGCAGGAGTGAACTCAACTAGCATCCCTGCTTGACGCCAGTATTATTTTCGAACCATTCAGATAGCTATTTATTATCCCAAACTGAGCACGTGTTCTCCGAGTATAGCTTTTCGATAGTTTTGCAGACTTTTAATGATCTCCCTAAATTATTTAGTTTATAAATTAAACTCTGCCGTTTGATAGTGTCGAAGGCTGCCTTGAAGTCGATGAAACATAAGTTTAACTTCTTCTTTTCCTTGAGACATGACTGTAACCTGCTCTGAATCCCGACTGGTACTCACTTAGCCGATTGATTTTCTGAGATCACTTGGATAAGATTGTGATTGTGATAAGATTGAGTAGGATTGATCTGAACAATTTCACCACATTTAGACTTGAGATGCCCCTATAATTTGCAGCTATCGAAGGGTCCCCTTTTTTATATTTGAGATGTATGATTTTTATACTCTGTACCGTAGGTACATAGAGTAATATAAGTTTGTGCAAAAGTATGTAACATCCAGAAGGAAGCATCTTCGACCCTATAAAGTATATACACTCTTGATCAGCATCAACAGCCGAGTCATGTCCGTCATGTCCGTCTGTCCGTCCGTATGAACGCACAGCTCTCAGAGATGGTAAGAGATAGAGGTTTGACATCTATGGGATATATGCTTCTTATGTCTGCAGGCAGATCAAGTTTATTTTCGCCACGCCCCCTCCCGCCCCCGCAATTTAGAAAAAACGTCATATCTCCCACAGTTTTGAAGATACATGGCTTGTTCCTTTTAGACATATTTAGTTATTAGGATAACTTTTCGATCCGCCAAAGGAATGAAGAAGATCGGATGAACAGTTTTCGAGTTATGATCAAAAGACGCGTATAATTTTCTTGATACAGAGTATGTTATAGTCGGGCTTGACCGACTTTTTTCTTGTTTTTCCTAAAGCTTGGTGGTACGATGGCCGTTTCAAAAATCTTATTTAGCTCTGAGGTGAGGATGTTGAGATAGTTCTTTGACGCACATTTTAGGAATTCGGCAGGTACTCGATCTTCTCCAGGTGCTTTGTTTAGTTTAAGGCTTGAAACTGCCAGCGCAACTTCGCTTGAGGATATCAGCGCATCCTGTTTTTCGTTTTGGGTACTGGTCACGGGATTAGCAAGTAGGCTATTTACGCTGGGGTTGTTTTAATAAGCAGTAAAGTGCGCAGCCAGATCCCTTGCAGTGGCAATAACTTGATTTTTTGCTGAAGGTCCATTTATTTTCTTTACTGTAGCCCAGAAGCTATTACTGTCCTTAATTGTCGCCAAGTCCTGTCCTAATGTCAGGTTATACATTTTTCGTTTTTCGTAGCATATTTTCTTAAAGCTTTTAACAGACACCCTGGTCTTGCCTTTATTAGTGTGAGAGCATAACATGACCTCGAGCCGGCTAAAAACTGCAGGTTTACTAAGTAGAAAGGTCACAAAAAAAAAGCACTCACATGAACTAAAAACGCAAGGCATGGCGTTGTTGTTGTATGAGCCTAAACATTAAATGGTTTCATTTATAACAACTAAAAACCCCCGTTTGAATGCATTTATGCAAAAAAACTTTTTGGTCACCATTATTAACAGCGGGGAGAGTATCTCTCACACTAATAAAGGCAGGACCAGGGGAACACACACACACAAAGGCGACTGTCTGTTTCTACGCTGCCTCTCGATGTTTTTGCGCGCATTCTGCTTTGGGATTCCCAAACGGTTATGCCACCGCAGGCATGGAGAGACTTTAGAGAAACGTTCTGTTGGTAGGCATTGATCGCTGATGATAGAGGGTGGTTCCTCTTGAAACAGCTGTACGGTCTAACAGCCTCTTTTGTAGTGTTGTGTCTCCGTTTAAAGTTGTGCGAAAGCATAGCATGACCTCGAGCTGGCTAAAAACTGCAGGTCTAAAAGATTCTCTCGCTCTCGAAGTGCTGCTGTTTGTAGTTCTGGCCAAATTAAGCTTTCGAAAAGATTGCTTTCGAGCTGTCTTGCACTGTAGTTCGAACCATGGTTGTGTATAGGGTCCTGTGCCTGGTTTCTGCATACATTTTGCTGCATTTTTTATTGCTTCAGTTAGGAGAGGTATTCCATCTGCTTCCTCTGATATGTTTACCGATAGTTCTCATATCTCGGATTTCAAACAGGAAGTGTATCGACCTTTGAGACTCTCAATCCAGCAAAGTTTTGGTAGCAGTTTGTTATCTACAATTCTTTCATTTTGGATATTACCGAGTTTTGCTGAGACCGTGATTGGCATGTGGTCCGAGAAGATTTGAGCTTGAACAGACATATCGGTAGCATGATGTGCCAGGCACCAATTACTAAGCAGTAGTCTATTGTTGATTTTCCCTGTCCACTGATATATGTATAGTACATTGTACATATAGTTTCCTGATGAGTCGCCTACCATTTACTACTGTGTGGTAGAGTGTTTCCATCATCTCTATCAGTTTTGTTCCCTTCCCGTCTTAAGTACTATCACGTGCATTTCGAGCAGTACTCAAAAAGTTGATGGCCGAGAAAAAAAGTTCCGAAATTCCTTGCTGACTTGTAGTATGCCAGCTTATCTATTAGTACAGGGTGCGCCGTCTAAAGTGTCGGTATGGCAACACTGAATAACTTTGACATTTACCAACCGATTGCTTTTGTTAGACATGTTTTGGAAACATCAATCTAGTACAATTTTGACCATGGAACGCATCACACCAAAACAACGTGCCGAAATAGTGACGCTGTTCATCGAAAATAATCGTTCAATTTGGAAACAAATTTTGATGACCGATGAGGCCCATTTCACGCTTTCTGGTGGTGTTAATAAGCAAAATTGTCGCATATGGGGCACGGAAAATCCACACCGCATCCATGAAATACCTTTACACGACCAAAAAGTGACTGTTTGGGCCGGCGTTTGCGCCAAAACCATCATTGGGCCATATTTTTTTCGTGAAAACGAAACAGTCGATGGAAATCGATATCGGTGGATGTTGGCACATTTTGTCTGCCCGCAAATGCGCGAAAAAGGTCTTGACGGTTACTGGTTCCAACAAGACGGTGCTCCGTGCCACACTGCAAATCAAACAATCGACTTATTGCAGCGGAAATTCACTGGACGCCTGGTATCAAAAAGAGGCGATATTGACTGGCCACCCAGATCTCCAGATTTGACCGCCCTAGACTTCTTTTTGTGGGGCTATTTAAAAAGCAAGGTTTACGCCAGCGATCCACAGGCCATTGAAGAGCTTAAGGCCAACATTCGTGCCGAAATCGCCAATTTATCGACTGAGACGCTCGAAAAAGTGATGGAAAATGCCGCAAAAAGGGCACATTTTGTTGTGGCCAATAAAGGCGGCCACTTGATTGATGTTGTGTTCAAAAAGTAGTCGATATAAATTGTACAGGACCAAATTAAAGGAACAAGATCAACATATAGCAATCGGTTTTTTGTTTTAATATTTATTCAGTGTTGCCATACCGACACTTAAGATGGCGCACCCTGTATATTTAGAGCTTTGCCTTGAAAAGTTAAAGCGTTGAAAAGCTCAGTACTTCAAAACCAAGTGCGCCTTACCTTATTTGTTGTATCATGTCTCGATGCCAAATTGCAGTTGCAATCGGGATCTTCCCTGCACTTGTGTCTCAACTCAGTTAATCACTTGAACCAACCGTTCGGCACTCAAAGCTTAAAACCGGTGGCTATTTAGTCTGAAAGCGTAGAAATACTGTTTGCATAACCGATATTTTAAAAACCAAATATAACGTAAGCCCGAATAAATCAATCCGCCAAAAACAAATGCTAATACGAAAACGACAATTTGTTTCAGTTTTATTATGTGGTTCCCTGTATTACGTACACTTAATTCGTTCAACTGATAATCTCTATTAATTACAAAAAAAAACAAGAAAGAAAGTCGGTCAAGCCCAACTATAACATTCCCTGTACCAACAAAATTATCCACTCAGCATAAACTTTGCTGCTGCAGTAGCAGCTGAAAGCAGCTCTGCTACTGCGCTGCAGCAGCGAACGGTCTTGTGATCATAACTCGACAACCGATCATCCTATCTTCACTATTCCTTTGTAGGATCTAGGATTTAAAATTGAGGGAGATTTTACGTTTTTTCCAAATTGCGGAGCGGGAAGGGGCGTGGCCAAAATTAAAAATAATATTGATCTATCTGCCTCTATCTCTATCTACCTCTATCTCTGAGATCTGTGCATTCATACGGACAGACAGACGGGCAGACAGACATGGCTATATCGACTCGGTTGTTGATGCTGATCAAGAGTGTATATACTTTATGGGGTCGGAGATGCTTGCTTTTGGTTGCTACACACTTTTGCACAAACTTATTATACTCTATGTACCTACGGTACAGAGTATAAAAACAAGTAAAGCGCTGCAGTAGAGTGCCCCGACTGAAAAATTCCCTGCTCATTTCATTTCATTTATTTGTTTTTGAATTTGAATGTAACCGGTATTTGTTACAGCTTTTATACATATATACTAGCGTATCACCCGGCGCGCTTCGCCGCTGTCAAGCCCTACGGTGGATTTTTCCAACATCGAAAAATTGCATCTCAATTTATTTCACTTATTTCAAATTTTTATATTCAATATTTATTGTTATCGGTATCGATATCGCAATAGTTAACGTTATCGCTATCGTTATCGTTATTTTAATCGCTATAGTTATCGTTATCGTTATCGTTATCGTTGTCGTTATCATTATCATTATCGTTATTGTCATCGTTATCGTTATCGTTATCGTTATTGTTATGGTTATCGTTATCGCTATCGCTATTGTTATCGCTATCGTTATTGTTATCGTTATCATTATCGCTATAGTTATCGTTATCGGTATCGTTGTCGTTGCCGTTATTGCTATCGATATTGTTATCGTTATCGTTATCGCTATAGTTAACGTTATCGCTATCGTTATCGTTATTTTAATCGCTATGGTTATCGTTATGGTTATCGTTATCGTCGTCGTTGTCGTTATCATTATCGTTATCGTCGTCGTGGTCGTTATCATTATCGTTATTGTTATCGCTATCATCATCGCTATAGTTATCGTTATCGTTATCATTAGCGCTATAGTTATCGTTTACGTTATCGTTATGGTTTACGTTATCGTTATCGCCATCCAACATCGGAAAATGATATCTCAATTTATTTCACTTACTATCCTTTCAAACCGAATTTCAAGTCAATCGGATGAAAAATAGTTATTTAGCATGAAGGATTTTCCGGGAATTTTCCGACCTAACGGTCAAATTCTCCAACATCTGAAAATGACATCTCAATTTATATCACTTAATATCCTTACAAACCGAATTTTAAGTCAATCGGATGAAATGTAGTTATTTAGCATGCAGAATTTTCCGACCGAACGGTCAAATTTTCCACCATCGGAAAATGAAATCTCAATTTATTTCACTTACTATCCTTACAAACCGAGTTTCAAGTGAATCGGGTGAAATATAGTTATTTAGCACGCAGAATTTTCCGACAGAACGGTCAAATTTTTTCAACATCGGAAAATGACATCTCAATTTATATCACTTACTATCCTTACAACCCGAATTTCAAGTCAATCGGATGAGATATAGTTATTTAGCACGCAGAATTTTCCGACAGAACGGTCAAATTTTCCACCATCTGAAAATTACATCTCAATTTATTTCACTTACTATCCTTACAAATCGAGTTTCAAGTCAATCGGATGAAATATAGTTATTTAGCACGCAGAATTTTCCGGCAATTTTCAGACCGAATGGTCAAATTTTCCGAAATCGGAAAATGACATGTCAATTTATATCACTTACTTTCTTTACAAACTGAATTTCAAGTCAATCGGATGAGATACAGTTATTTAGCACGCAGAATTTTCCGGCAATTTTCCGACCGAACGGTCAAATTTTCCAACATCGGAAAATGACATCTCAATTTATTTCACTTACTATCCTCCTCGATTGAGCTTTGTCCGTCCGTCTGTCTGTCTGTCTGTTTTTACGCGAACTATTCTCTCAGTTTTAAAGCTATCGAGCTGAAATTTTGCACAGAGTCTTCTTTTTGCTGCACACTACTAATATGTCGGAACCGACCGGATGGGATGACTATATCTTATAGCTCCCATAGGAACAATCGGTCGGAAAACTAGTTTTAGTATGAAAATTTTGTTTCTTTTCAATGGAAACGTCTCCAAACTTTGTAATCGTAGGTTTTCTATGTTCTTTTTTTATAATTCTACCAAGTTTTATTAAAATCGGACAAATACATGGTATAGCTGCCATACAAAAGATAGGTCTGGTTTAATTGTAGCATCCTGCAATTTTGTATTTGTTTGTTTAACATAATTTTAAAAATTTTTGGCTATATCGGATGACTATATCATATAGCTCCCATACGAACGATCAGTCGGAAAATGGCAAAAAGAGTATTATTTGAAAATATTTAAGCGAGCACTTGCAAGGGTATAAAAACTTCTGCACAGACAAAGTTAGCTTAGCTTTCTCGTTTTTTTTTTAATTTAAATGCAAGTGGTTGATCAGACCATTATTTTCGTGAATTTTTTTATATTTTTGTTTGTTTGAATATATTGCCATATTATTTTCGATAGGCTTTTAGTCTATCCTTATGCACCTTCTGTGCTTTTTTATTTTTTCTATTTTTAGGTATTTGCAAAGGTCATTAATTACAGAATTTTTATGTTCAGTTCCCATGTCCGAGAAGAATGTTTTCATTGGACCGAACTTCAGTATAAAGGATTCAAATATTGCCTTTGCAACGGTATTAGCGTTTTTATTTGGAATTGGAATAGCTACAAGATACTTCGTTAAATCGCATATCAATGTAATTGCATATTCATTACCATTTTCAGATTTAGGTAGCAGACCTATAGTATCCACTATCACTCTGTCAAAAACACATACAGGAGTGTCTGTTATCGTTAAAGGTGTTTTAGTACGGATCATAGTCGTTGATTTTTAGCATTTTGAACATCTACATACGTACTCTATTATTTGACGCGTTATATTTTTCCAGAAGTAGTGTCTTCTAAGTTTATTTAGAGTTCTTGTTATGCCACTATGTCCTCCTTGGATTGGATCATTATGAAACGTAGACAATATTGCTTATTTTTCTTTTTTATCGTTTTCTTTTATTAGGGTCACCGGCTTGAGTAGCGCTACTCTTAGTTGTTGTAAATATTTGTTGTCCATGTTTTTAAAAGAATCAATTGAGATGGTTTCAAAGATCTTTCCGTGCGGTGCCACTTTGAGTTGGCTGATACTATTAATACCGGTTTGTTTTTCAAGCTTTTGGAAGAACTGACCTAAGTCTAGATCCATATTGGAGTAAGGATCGCTAACATCAATTCTTGCAATAATTTTATTTCCATGTTTAAAGAATCATATCTTTTCTTTTATGTGCAAGGCCACTATCATCATTTTTAATGACTTCATATACGTTGGGCTTAGAAGCTTTTTCAAGACTTTGCCTTGGCATAAGTTCTTGTTCATTCCCTGCGCAGGATCTATTTTGTCTACTTTGTTGCCTGGTCAGGACTTTAGTTTGTTTGATATGTTTTTTAGTTCGGATATAGTTATCCTTGATAGGGCGTCTGCCACGAAATTATCTTTCCCCTTTAGATACTCGACTGTAAAGTCGTATTCTTCTAATTCGAGTCGCATGCGTTTTAGTTTCGAGCTTGGGTTAATCATGGAGAATAAGTAGGTCAAAGGTCTGTGGTCTGTTTTTACTGTGAAGTGTAATTCAAGGTTGTTTTTCCTACACAGTTCAAAAACGTCTGTTAGGTTTTTAATCATGTGTTTTTTGGAACAACCAAAAACTATTAAGTCATCCATATAAAGGAATGCTTGGGAAGAAAATGCTATAGTCATCATTCTCTGAAACGAATTTGGCGCTATTTTTAAACCAAATGGTAGTCGCGTGAAGCGGTATGAGCCATTGCTCGTTGAAAAGGATGTAATGTTTCTTGAACTTTCTTCTTCTTCGAAAACCTGACATTAAGTCAAGCATGAAAAGTACTTAGCTTAGTTAGTCTAAAATATCGTCAATTCTAGGGAGTGGAAATTGATCGGATGGCAGTTTTTAATTAATCTGGCGATAGTCAATTACTAATCGCCATTTTTTCTCTTCTGAGCCCGGAAGGGCTTTCTTTGGGACAAGTAAAAGTGGGCTATTGTATTCAGACACAGACGGTTCGACGATGTTGTCGGAGATCAGTTTCTCAACCTGTTTTTGTATCTCCTCTGTTTGGCTATGCGGACTTCTATAATTCTTAATGTACAGGGTTGTCCATATTCGACGGACCCATCTGGCAACGCCATAACTTTTGACAGAGATGTCAGATCGCTTAATGACATACCGCGTTTGAAGCGTCAGTCCAAGCAGATTTTTACCATGGAACAATACACGCCACGCGAGCGCTCTGAAATAGTTGAAATTTACATTCAACAGAACAAGTCAATTGTGAAAACTCAACGTGCTTTTAAAAAATTAAAATTTCACATTGAATGGGACCGTAAATAAGCAAAATTGCCGTATTTACGCCACTGAAAATCCTCAGGAGATTCAAGAAGTGCCTCTTCATGACGAAAAAGTCACAGTTTGGTGCGGCGTTAGTGCGAAAACGGTCATTGGGCCGTTTTTCTTCCAAAATGAAAATGGCCATGCTGTTACCATCAACCAGGAGCGTTATCGCGACATGATGACCAATTTTGTGATGCCAATTATTCGTCGAAAGCGTATGAGGCAGTTCTGGTTTCAACAAGACGGCGCTCCACCGCACACAAGTCGCATAACAATCGATTTTCTGAAGAAATTGTTTCCGGGCCGTTTGATGTCGAAAAGTGGTGATTTGGACTGGCCACCGCGTTCGCCCGATTTGACGCCGCCTGACTTCTTCTTGTGGGGATATTTGAAGTCAAAGGTTTACGTTAACAAGCCAAGGACCGTAGAAGAGCTCAAGGACAACATTCGTGAAGAAATAGCCGCTATTCCGGCCGAAATGTTGGCGAAAACGATGGAAAATGCTGCAAAAAGGGTACAATACGCCATCAACGCCAGAGGCGGCCATTTGAGAGATATCATATTCAAAAATTGATGTAAACAAATCTACTTGGAACAAATTAAATGATTAAGATTGCCAACCGCCAAATTTTTATTTTTTTCTTTGATTTTTTTAAAAAAAACATGGGTCCGTCGAATATGGGCAACCCTGTACACTGGATCATTATAATTCAGTCTTAATTTTTGTTTATAAAAATTATTTGTGGTGATTGATTCGGTTTCGAGTCCGAATACGTCGTTATATTTGTAGCATAAGTTCACTAACTGTGGTTTGAACTGCGGTGGGAAATTTATTGATAGTTGAGCTATGACATTTTTTTGTCTTATCTCAGGCTTTGTTTTTTATTACATCGTAGTTCGAAAGTGGTTCAAATTGTAAATTACGGTACTGGTTGTATTCATTAAACGGACAAATGCATTTTGGGGTGTTGAAACAGTGCTTGCAACGTAAATACCAGATTGAATTTCCTGATTTGAAATTAATATGCTGTCTGCGCTTGAAGTAAGCTCTACTTTTCGGACAACTTGGGATCTTGCAGGTAGCAATATTTAATTGTTACCAGAACTGTATGTTATTGGTACATAAATCTGGGAATTTAAATTATTGTGTCTAATTATTAGCCAATCTTCCGATGGCTAAAAGTCTAGTTGAGAATTATATCTTTTAATAAAATCAATGCCTATATTTCCATCACACGGGATTGCAAAATTTTAGTCTACTATATGAAAGTTGTGAGGATTTATGTATTTATCTGTTTGTAGCTCAATTGAAGTAAGGCCTTGGGATTTTATTGTTCCTTCGCCTATGCCTGGAATATTAATCGTATGATTTGTTTGTATGTCCTGAAAGACATCAGAAGTTTATTTCAAAATTGATATATCGGCACCAGTATCTATTAAAAATGTTAGTTTTTTTCTGGTTGAAACATTATCAAACGTAACGAATATATTGAGACTGAGGTTTATTGTGTAAGCATGGGTGTTCTCTAATTTTGAGTATCTAAAGGATGTTGGGAGTTTCCCGAATTGTTTTGGGCTACTCTTACATTGTAGTTATTGTTATTGTGTTGCCCATGGTTAGAGTAGCTGTTTCCTCTATAATTAGAGTTACTTCTACCTCTATGGTTTGGGTTACCAAGGCCTCTATAATTGGGGTTTCCTTTATATTGGCCTTGTCCATTATAATTGTTGTGATACCCAGTATTCTGGAAATTACCTCTGTTATTAGATGAACCTCGGTTATATCGTCGGTTGGGCCCTATATTATTTCCTTGATTGTTTCGTTGCTGATAGTACAGTACAGTATTTGTCTGTCCTGTAGCTTCTGAGCAACTATTGACAAATTTTGAGATGGCATCAATCATAGTGCTAAATGTGCCGGCCTGCATGATAAGTTTTATTTTATTTATTGTGCAGTTTTGTGACATGGCCTTGACAGCTAGTGTTGTGCTGTATTTGCTGGCCAGTTCAGGGGATAAGCCGTGGCACAGTGGGGCCTCTGCCTGAATTCTGCCGCAAAAATCAATTTTTTGACTGAAGCGCTTGACAAAAGGAGTTAACTTTTTCGATAGGGATATATTCCAAACTAACCGATCCGAACTTATTTTAAGATCGCATAACATATATGGCTGTTATAGCTTCACAAAGCGGGCCTTTTGTTCATGTCCGTGAGGAAACGTGCAGTTTCGGAAAAAACGCAAGCTTTCGAATTGAATTGTCGGCAAACTATACCACCGATCATTATCTTTTTGGTCTTATATGAAAAATATGCTTGTTCTTAATTTAAAAATATTAATTAAATGTTAAACAGTAGTTTACTTTTTTAAACAGCGCCGTGTGAAAAATACTCCATATTTGACCCATTTTTCCACTTTGGTAGACTCTTACTAAAAAAGTGTCAAAAAGTGACGGGATTATTTTTTTATAAGGATAGAGTAGTCAATTATCTACCTAATGTATTAAACTTGGCTGCCCTAGTCTGCCCTATCGGAACTTAAGTCAATAAAACTAACCAAACCTCGAGAAAAAGATACGCGGTGCGGTGGAAGAAGAAAAGCGCAATGAAAATTCGGACTAACTTTTTCTGCCTGTTTGTTGATAGAAAGCATAATATCATGCTATAACTTTTACCTGTTATTACCAAATTGTATAACCTTTTTAAAAAACAGATGCAAGCACCTGCACTTATTTCCCGTTCCCGTTACCTGCGGGTGGCGTCACAGAAATAATGAATGGACTAGATAAAACTTTTAATCCCTTCTGATGTTACTTGGTTGTTAAAAGCCATAAACAGTATGGGTAGAGATTATGTTTTTTACCTAATTATTACAAATAAGTATGTATAAGTAATCACAAATTTCCATTCTTGGACTCAGTTGACTTGAAGAGAACCATATCACAGAAAGCATACGATTTGAATAGTAATTTTAATTATAATTCAACGTATTTTTGCCATTGAAAAGCGTGATTATATCTTTTTCTGTTAGCAATTTGACATTATTCCAAATATTTAGAGATGTGGAAAGCAAAAATAATTTTCAACTGGCTGCCCTAAAGGAGGTCACCATGAACGAAGACATAGTAAGCGATGATGTAAATGCCATACTTCGCAGCGCGTATTTCTTTATGAAGAGAAAATGGCAAGCCTGTAATCGTACAAAGTCCAACTTTATTAGAATAAACGCAGCCTGGCTTGAAGAATGTACAATTATATTAAAACCCCAACAAGAAGAAGCCCACCCATCAAGTGACCAGAGGAAGACCTACCAAATCAATGGAAGAGTGTTCGGAGTATACACTGAAACAATTAAAATATGTTTCATGCAAATATGTTCATGGCATCTGTGATTGCTTTACGACTGCGATCCGAGCATTGGAGAAATCCTCGACCATCATCGGTCCTTTACTGCCGCCCAATATTTTTCAAATATGCAAAGGAGTCTTCTGAGGTGATAAGAACAGCGGTGAATGACATAAAGAAGCAAATAAGTGAATTGAAGCCTTTTGTGCTTCAATTGAAGAATGGAAAAACTTTGGCCGTTAATTATACTATGTACCTTATCATGATTGATGGTAAAGTTTTAAATGAAATTACAAATACTTCTTCAACATTAACTTGTGCGATTTGTAAAAAAAGAATTTGGACGGCTCCACAAGTGATGAGAACTGTTACGAGTATGAAATTTCACCATTGCACGCTAGGATTAGTAGCATGGAATTCATTTTGAAGCTGTCGTATACACTACCACAAGAAAGAGAAACAGAGGACGAGAAAAGACTACCAAAGGAGATACAAAATAGTCGAAAAAAAATTATTCAAAATGAGTTCTTTCAGAAACTTGGCCTGAAAGTAGATTGCCCTAAATATGGATATGGGAACACGAACGATGGAAACACGTCCAGAAGATTTTTTGATAACGCTGAGGTGACTTCCCAAATCACTGGTGTCCATAAAGATATTATAGGAAGGTTCGCTGTAATCCTCAATGTTATTAATTGTAAGGAAATTATCAACGAATCAAAATTTTTTGTGTACTATATGCTTTAAAAACAGCGCAACTTCTAACACAAATGTATCCCGATAAAAAACTCACTCCCACGTTACATAAGATTTTTGCTCATGGTAAAGATCCAATAGAGTATCCATGTCACATCATGGGTCTTAAATTGCGTTCCGTTCCTAATTAATTTAAGCTCATGTGCGAGCTCGTTCCATCTACGAGCTGCGGCAATATAGAAATGATTTTCAGACATCGTCAAGTGTATTCTAGGAAATGTACGATTTTTTGTTCTTTTCGAGGCTGCAAAGTTTAATATATCAAATAAATAAGTAGGTTCTCTAGTGGTTTAATTTTGTGCAGAAAAACAAGTATTCGAAGGCTAATCCATGATTTTAAATCGAGATCAAAAATGCTGTTAGAGTATAGCGTTATATGGTCGGTGGGACTACGGTCGAAAATATATCTTGCAATGGAATTGAAAGCCACTTGTAATTTGTGCATGCTGCTTGCATCACAGCTTCCGAAGATTTCAACTCCATAAAAAAATGTCGGTATTAGGCATGTTTTTGCAACGGTCAGTTTAAGGTAACGTGGCAGACAATTTCGAGTTAAAGACAGTTGCCTGAGCATACCATAGGTTTTGCCTGTTGCCTTTGATACATGATTACTCCAAGACAGGGTGCTATTGAAATTAATTCCAAGGTTTGTAGCATGATCTACGTACTCAATAGCGGTTCCTCCAAAAGTGAGTTTAGCCAGCTGTCTGGTGTCTATTGCTTTCTTGTAAATAATTAGGCATTTGGACTTCAGAGGGTTTAGTCATAGCTCATTTGCATTAGCCCAGTTGCTTATTGCATATAATTTACTGTTGCATACACTTACACAAACATTAATCTCCCGTAACGGCCCATGTTTTGGGCGTTAAAGACTCTACTTCTATATTTTCCGTATATCGGACTTGTCATCCTTTAATACCGATTTGTCAAATGTCGCTGGTGAGTATAGTATTGTCGGACAGAACAGCTGTAAATTGTGTCTGTTCGATATGTGAATTAAATTGTCCCTCAGGCGCTGGATAACATCCGTGGCCTGTGTCCAATGTAATGAGGTAAGTCTGTTTTTATACCCGTTACTCGTAGAGTAAAAAGGGTATACTAAAGTCGTGCAAATGTATGTAACAGGCAGAAGGAAGCATATCCGATATCATAAAGTATATATATTCTTCATCAGCATCAACAGCCGAGTCGATATAGCCATGTCCGTCTGTCCGTCCGTCCGTCTGCCCGTCCGTCCGTCCGTCCGTCTGTATGAACACCTAGATCTCAGAGACTAGAAGAGCTAGAGCAACCAAATTTTAAACGTAAGCTAGTATTGTCTGTAGGCAGATCAAGTTTGTTTCAAATTTTAGCCACGCCCCCTCCCGCCCCAGCAATAAAAAATATTGAATAACTCCCACAATTTTTAAGATATCGAGCTCAGATTTTGCAGTGTAGTCTATGTGGCTAATATCTACAATCTCACAAGTTTTCAAAAGGATCGGATAATAAATGGCCGAGTTTAGAAAATGTTGCATACTTATCCGAGCTGAGCTGAGTAACGGGTATTTCGAAATCGGGCAGGGCCGACTTTAACTTACGCTCTCGTTATTATTGCTTACTATCTCACGAACGTCGTTGTAAGCTTTGAATAAGATTTCAATCCATTCCATATGGATGCTAATTAATTTATTTTAAGCTTTTATTCATCGTCTGAACTACTATAGTCTGAACTACTCTTAGGTAATTCCTCTATTCTATCATCAAAAAGCAAATGTAGCCAAAGTGGCATACTTTTGTCGTTTATGATTCTCTTGTACAGGACTTTTATCGATCTCTCTATTTTGTCGACTATTGTTATTTCGAATCTCTTTTTTTCATTCCAGTACAACATTTGAGCTACTTTAGGATTGGTTTCTCCATTTAATGTCCTGTACTTTCATTTTTAATGTTTGTTTTACATATTAAATTATGTTTTTGGTTTGTACCTGATTTATACCTTATCCAAATCGTTTGCCCTGCTTATATATTGCTTTTTTAATCACTTGTTGTGCAGCTGATATAACCTGACAAAAATGCTTACGCTCAATAATATGACAATTACAATTAGAAGAATTGTAATAACCTCTAGGTCGGGTGAAGTAACCTCGACTTTATTTATTACATTTGCCGTTGATTCAACGGTCTTGGTATCTATTAGACCCATTTTGAGCCAACCTATGCCTATTTTAAATGGAAGATCCAGTTCGAAATAGCGACTGGGTTTTTATTTTCTGGTAAAAAGATTTTTTTTGTTTGTTTTAACTTTTCATTTATATTTAAAAAAAAATGTTCATGTTTTTTACTTGCATTAACATTTTGTATTTCAAATCGCGTGCCTAAACACACGAGCCTAAAACACACGTAGTGTGTTGTCAAATATGTTGACGGTGTTCAGATTCCTGCCTATTTTTGCGTATGGCTTTACGGGCCATACTCTAACCGGGCAACGCAATTATTGCTCAGTTTTAAAATGTTTCTTACAAAGTTTATTGATTGTGTGTTTGGGAATGTGTATAGTATTCTTAATATAAGGTGTGTTTCATTTTTCGGTGTCTATCTTAATATTTAGTCATCCTTCTTGGGTTGCGATCTCTGTATCGTTCTTTTTGGAAATCGATTGTTGCTGCAATCGGCTGCTGCTGATGTCCTGGGCCTATGAGCTCGGGCGATGCCGGTGCCGGTCCACACAGGCTATTTCTGGTTCGTCTTTGTTGTTGTCGTCAGGCAGGTATACTCGCAGTAAGGGCTGTAGAGTGGGCCTGCACAATCTGCTGGACACTTTTTCTCCAGTTTTGGTAGTTGCTGTTTGATGGGAGGCGTTTTAGTTATTTGTTTGGCGATATTTGGTATGGGTTTTGAGTGAGAGGTTACAGAGTGTGCTTTTTGTTTGTGTTCTCCCTGGGCTGACTTTATACAATCGAGCAAGCCCACTAGTTTATTTCCGGTATTCCAACTTACGGGATTGTTGGTGGAAAACAGCAGTTTTTGGAATTCAGATTTTCTTGCTTTAATTCGTTTCTGAACCCAACTGCGTATTGTCTTCTTTTTTGGTTGCACACTCATACCTCTACTCACTTAAATTAAAATGTTTTTTTCTTTTCCGCCTTGTTAATATTTTCTTCTTGTATCCTAGTCCTTCAGGACCTTCGTCACGGTCGCCATGAAGTGTCTTCAGTCCAGCTTGGTAGTTAGTTGCATCCTTAATGGCCGGGACGTCCAACACCAGTTGTAGCAGCCAATCTTTTTGCTCCCCAATTCAAAGCACTGCTGTGTGTTGTTCTTTGCTTTCGCTTCTTTTTATTTCTCGCAAAAAATATATCTCATTCTCAGCTGCTCCGCTCGGCGGCGCACAGTGGCCGGATTCGCGAATTTGGTGTTGCAAAAATCAATTTTTGATGTTCGATTTTTTTGACAAATTTTTTTAATTCAATAAAGGAAACCCCAGATAGCCCAAAAAAACTTTGGTTTTTTGAATTTGGTCAATTAGTTTGGTTGTTACAGTGGTTCAAAGTTGAACAATTTTCCAAACTGTTGAGTTTAAAATTTTTTTGGTTACAAATGTCAATTTTGTGAACATATAAAAACCAAACGGTAATACCGATTTGAATTTGGTTGATTTTTTTGGAAAGATGCATTAATTCTTAATGTGAATACATTAAAAAACTGTATTATTTCAAAGTTGAATGCTCCACATTCAAGTTTTAGGTGGACACTACTTTTGGTTGAGTTTTTTAACTTTGATAGACTCGAAATATCAATTTCACCCGACTTCAGTTGTTTCAGAGCATAGGTTTGATATATTAGTCTATTTATTAATGTATTGTAAAAGTTGCAGCTGCCACAACCTGCCACCTTAGACGTTACATTGATATTTGCAATTTAATCACAGGTAAATAATATTTGGGAAGAACAAGAACAATCGAAGAAGAACGTTGCAGGCAAAATTTTATAGCGTATTTTATGATTTACTGAGATAGGTAACACATAATTGGCCTTTTCTGATTTTGCGCTTTACAACTAGCAAGTGGGTGGATTTTGTACCTACCCTTGAGTGGCCCTTTCATTGACCCTTTGATGGAAAAGTCTTGAACGACATTACGAACACCAAATCATCTCTGACATGTGCCATCTGCAAGAGAAAGCAAAAAGACTTTCAGGAGTTCGAGACATCGGAAACGGACGAGCATAATTATGAATACAGATTTCTCCATTGCATGCGAGGATCAGATGCATGGAATTCATGCTCAAGTTGGCATATACTCTTCCACGAAAAGGAGACGACTCTGACTGACATTATCAACTCCAAAACAATGGAAAATAGAAGGAAACAGGATATACAACAGAAGTTCTTGGCGGAGCTCGGGCTAAAAGTCGACTGCCTGAAGCAGGGCTAAGGAAACACGAAAGATGTAAAGACATCCCGGAGATTCTTCAACGACGATGAGGCAACTACTCAGATAACAGGAGTTCATCTGGATGTCATCAAACGATTTAAGATCATTCTCAATGTCTTAAGCTGCGGCGAAAATGTTGATGCAAGAAAATATGGAAAATATGTCAAGGAGACAAGAGATATTTTACGTGCAAAGTACCCAGAGAAAAAACTTTCTCCTACTGTTCATAAAATATTGGATCATGGTGAGCAGCTTATACAACAACAACTTTTATCGATGGGAGAGTTGTCAGAGGAAGCCCAAGAATCCAAAAACAAGGACTACAAAAGGTATAGATAAGCGAACACGTGCATAATATCTCGACAACAAGAAAATACAAACCTTTTCAACATGTTGTCGGCCTCCTCTGATCCTCGTATCTCATCTCTCAGACACATCAGGACACTCGCGGAATTAACCAAAGAATATTCCCCAGAAATATTAAGACTATTAAGCACTAATGATATGAATACTTATACTGAAAACATTTTACAAGAAAATTAACCATTCCCAAGTTAGAACTAATTTTGTATGAAAACATATTTTTTAGTAAGTACAAATTAACTTTTTATAAATTTTTTTAATTTTTTATATTATTAAAACTTTGTTTTTAATAAATCAATTTTAAAAAATTAAAATAGGTAATTAAATTCGCGAATCCGGCCACTGTGCGGCGAGGCAGCGGTCTTATGTATATGTTTACATTTATATTGTTTGGCGGCAGCGTGAGCCACTAGCGGTGAGCATGTTCATATTGTGGCCGGATCAATTATGCTGACATGAGAAATGTATGTATGAGAAATATTGAATTACAATTGCACTTAAAAACTAGGCTTCTGTATTATTCTGTAACAAAGTTGTTACAGTGTGTACTCGCTATATGAATACTACATATTAGTCGTTCGGAGCTTCTCTGTGATTCCTCAATACAAGTTTGTCAATAGGCTGCTTCCATATTCACAAGAGTTGGTGACGCCCAAGATCCCCAGCAGGAACAGTCTTCTAAAGCAAGCTGCACTCCGTGCATGGAGGCTAGATTTTCCGATTGTCGGAAAAATTGCCGACGTTTGCATAGTAGAAACCGGGCCAATATGTTGGGCAGTCTATGTTCGGGCATATGGAAAACTTTTTGGACATACTCAAAGTGCTTGGCTGCAGTAGTTATACTATATGCAGCTTTGATAACCCAGTTTCGAAGTAGAGCATACTGTTTGGCGTGAAGCTTGGTAGGCAAAACAGTTTTTTGACAAAATAACGCAGCAGACTCTCGACCTCGTCATATTCCATGATTCCCCGAACTTGGGCGCCGTAGCACATTATAGATCTTACTGCTGCTTCGAAGAGTTGATACTTAGTGCTGCTTGGCACATCTTTTATATTCAATAGAGATCTCCATGTACAGTTCATAGCCACTTTCGCGTCTTTAAGCTTCTCTACGCGTTATGGTATATCCATGGTTATGGTATATCCCAGATTCTTGTATGTTTTGACTACTTCCAACTCAGTTGATCCTAAGTGCCCTCCAATGCTTCTTGAAGACGAGGATCTTGGACTTATCCGTGTTCACTTTAAGGCTCCATGTTTTGTAGTACTCTTGAATTGCATTTTTTTTTTGTTTTGCATTTTAGCCAGTGACTCAGCAAAAACCACAATATCATCAGCGTACAAAAGAGCTTTTACCTCGTGCTGATTTAAAAAAAAATTCCTTCTGAAAGATGCTCAAGGATATCATTGATGTATAGCGAAAAGAGGAGAGGGCTTAACAAGCAACCTTGTTTGACCCCGGATTCTGTTGGAAACCATTCCGATAGCATATCAGCATCCCATACTGCTGCTTTGTTGCTGCTGTACCTGCTCTGAAGAGAGTCAATGAACTTCTTTGAGATGTCCATATTGCTTAACTTGAACATGAGTGCTCTTCTATCAATGGAATCATACGCTGCGCGGAAGTCTACGAAAAAAGGCGTACAGTTTCCGGCCACTGTCAATGTATTTTCCGGCAATACTTGACAGGCTGAAAATATGGTCTATTGTGGAGTTTCCTTTCCGGAACCCAGCTTGGGACTCTATCAGCAGGTCTTTTTTACTAATCCAGTTGATTAGCCTATTCAAAAGCACCGCAGAGAACCATTTGGCTTGTCCGTTAGTTTCTCCATAAACAGAGGTGTGGCAAATTTGATGAACTCTGCTGGTATTCTATCGATTCCGGGTGCTTTTACCAACTTTTAACAACTCATGACAGTTCTTCTGTGGTTATTTTTCCGTGAAGTGATTCATCTCTAGTAAATGGCAATGCGTACTGAAGAGGATCAACAGGATGGTCCGGCTTTAAAAGGTCTTTGAAGTAGTCTCCCAGTTTTGCTGCATCAACTTCTATGGCTTTCTTAAAAGTTCTTCCACTTATCCTTTTATTGGCTGCCCAGTACGATTTACTATCAATGTATGGAAATAATCGTGCTGCAGGGGGGAAGAACAAAGTAAATGTGGAAAGCAGATTCAAACGAACAAAAAATGAACTTTTACCGTTCAGGCCTGGCGTCGCTTGATGTTGAAAAAACAAATAGTTATGCAGTGCAGACTGTACCCGTGGAGAAATAAAAACAAGAAAGAAAGTCGGTCAAGCCCAACTATAACATACTCTGTACCAAGAAAATTATACGCGAACCGTCTTTTGATCATAACTCGAAAACCGTTCATACGATCTTCTCCATTCCTTTGGCTGATCGATAAGTTATCCTGATAGCTAAATATGTCCATATGGAACAAGCCATCTATCTATAAAACTGTGGGAGGGGAGATATGACGTGTTTTCTAAATTGCGGGGGCGGGAGGGGGCGTGGCCAAAATTGAAATTGACGGACAGACTGACAGACGGACAGACTGACAGACGGACATGGCTATATCGACTCGGCTGTTGATGCTGATCAAGAATATATATACTTTATGGGGTCGGAGATGCTTCCTTCTGGATGTTACATACTTTTGCACAAACTTATAATACTCTATGTACCTACGGTACAGAGTATATTTAAAAACTTCTTCGATGTTTCGAGTTTTCCCACGAAGTGTGCTCTTGATTTCTTGCGCTGACTGTACTAAGATTTTTAAGCTTCCCACTTCGAATTTACATACCGGAATGGACAAAGGAATTTCAGAGACGACTTTTTATGAAATAGCCCTCGTGACCAACTGATTTTAATACACTTTATTAAGGAAGAGTTTTATTTATTTTCTTTTATTACAATTGTCCTAAATTTTTCCTACGAGGATGCTTTTATTATTGTCAAAATTTTCTTATGGGTCTTTAGGCCATGGAAGGTGTTAAAATCCCTTTATTTTCCAAAACGGAAAAAAACATTTGTCCCAGAGTCCCTGCTCGGGCGCCATCTGTAAGGACGTTTTTCAGCTGAGGTAAGACTCAGTCCTGTCCAAGGTCACTTACAAAAATATTTATAAAGTGCCGAGGCTTGGGAGAGGGCAAAATTTGTATAATTTTTAGCAGGCTCGAGTACAATAAAAAGGCAAATAAGTGGAGTCGACCTTTTTCTCACACCACCACCTTGACGCCAACCCAGCTCAACGAAAAAGGTTGGGAAAATCAAGAAACTCCTCCCCGAAGGAGTAGGGTTGGCTCAACCCGGCCAACAGTCGGCCCGGTTTAGCCCACGCCGGCTCCCGAGTGAAAATCCTAACAGAAGTAAGCACCCTATATTGCCGGCGACCAAACGCAACGTAAGGTACCGTTCACTTCCGTACAGGGGCCCTAAACACTCCTACGCCACTAAATCGTACAATTCGTCAATTTGCCGGCAGCCCACCGCAAATTGACGCATTGTACAACTGGCCTGGCCGGCCACACCTCCGGCGACCCAGCGAGGATCTTCTCAGGTTTTCTCGGCGTGCAATACGCCAAATTGCCGGCAGCCCAGCGCAATTTGGTGCCTTGCACACGTGCACTGATCAGAGTCAGCCAAGCCACACACCGGCGACACAGCAAGGTGTGCCGGCTTGACCCACTAAGCACAGTTGAGGCAGCACTATCACTTAAAACTCTACTCTAGACACACTTTCGAAATTCGGGGATTTCTTTTCTTTCACAAATTGTATTTCACTATTTTCTTACAAGTTTACTGGGGTACATGTGGTCACTAAAACAAACGAATTTCCCTAACCGCACCATTTCCTGTATCCTGAAGTTTGTCCAAGTCGTCGCCTGGGCTTACCCGCTCGGTTGGAGACTTTCTTCTTTGCTGGACTTTCTTTATCCGCTGGTTGGGGTTCTTTTACCATTTTAAATTTTCTACGCACGGGAAAACTCAAAGGAAAACTACGGTCGAGGCGTGCCACTGGGTCGGGGTGGCTTGGCGGTTATTCTCGTACATCCGTTGATCAGGGTGGGTTTTGTATGCCTTTGTGCGTGTGAGTGTGAATGAGTGCGTGCGCGCCTGGCCGGTCTCCGAGTTGTTGTTTTTATTGTCTGTGGCTGGCTTACATTTTGGTGTACGTGACGCTTTGCCAGTGTCATTATTGTTGCCTCGGCTCTCTGAGTCGTTGTTGTTGGTGCCTGTCAGCTGCTGTCGCCTATGCTATTGGCTCGGCTGTGCGGGTGTGCGAGTGAGTGTGTTCCTGGCCGCTCTCCGTGTGCCTTGTCGTTTGTCTGCAGCTGGCTATTGTTAGAGATGGGAGATATGTACAGTGCCTACTAAACCTTTTACCTTCTTATTATTTATTAGAAACTTCAATGTTTAAACTAATATCTATAAACACTAAAACAAAACTATTTCACGCTTACTCCCAATGGGTCCTATGCTTAATCCTAAAAATGTGATTCTTCACAAGCTGTTCATGCTGATGAAGAATATATAGGGTGGTCCATTTAAAAATTGGAATTTCATTTTGATATAAAAAACGCGTTTTTATTTTTTTAAGGTTGAACATTAATTGGATAGGTTGTTTCATGTCATTTATTTATGAAAAACCATTCCGGTCAAATGACCACCACGTCTGACTTGGCAGTAGCACATTCGATCCACCCAATTTTTAAGAACATTTTCAATTGTTTCGGCAAGTAAGTCAGCAAAACTCGAATATCATATCTCAACTCATCAATTGTTTGAGGATTATTTGCATAACATTTGTCCTTGACCGCTTCCCAAAGATAATAGTCTTACGGTGTTAGATCACAGCTTCATGTGGGCCAATTCACCTCTCTATATTTGCTGATTATTCGATTTTCGAAGATAGGGCGCAGAAGACGATTCGGACGGTCAATTGGCTTTAGCTGCTGCACCAATTGAACTTTTTATGGCAATATCTTTAAGCGAAATGTCCAATTGCTGAGATCGATGGCGAGTTGACGTCGATGGTTGTTCACGAACATTTTCAGCAACCGCAGCAATGTTTTCGGTCGAGCACACCGGTCGAGTACGTACACCGGTTGGTTTATCCACCAACATTCCAGTTTTCAGTTTGATCCTCAAATTGAGTTTTCGGAACATTTTCGCACAGTTTGGGTCGAGGACTCCATGTTATGTTTTTAATATTCCCCAACTTTCTTTAAGGGAATAGCGACCCAATTCGTAAATGTCAAAGTTTTTACTTAATATTAGTCGCTTTCCGAAAAACACGTTTTTAAAGTCAATTTATGAAAAGTTTAAATTCCAAACACTCGATGGTCCACCCTTTATATTATTTTTGGGGTCGGAAATGTTTCCTTCTCCCTGTTACATACACTTACGAGCAAAACTGTAACACGAGTTCAATATTCTCACTTCAACGGTCTGTATTTTCTCTTCTACTTTATGCATTCTTATAATGTTAGTCTTGTTTGTTAGTACAATATTTGGATCTTTTGTCAAAAAAATTTGAAGTCATTTAATAAGCTGGAAGAGAAATGCAATGGCAAAGAGTAAAAAAGTCAAGTGTTACAGTTTTGCACTGTGGTTATTTTTAAACAACTATTTTTATTAAAAAATTTGTAATAATGGGTCCACAGCCCTTTTGATTTCTTTAGTTGTTCTATGCGTTTTGGCATACTTTGGGTGTAGCGTCACACCATTTCAGGAAGAATCACCAGACGTCCTTTGTTCTCTCCCACAGCTCCATCATTCCACTTGGAGGGACCGCATATTTTGCAAGCTGCGATTTGACATGGCTCTATAGATTTTTCAGTTGGGTTCATGTCTGGAGATTGCGGTGGCCAGTTCATGGACTGGAATTTTTGCTTGAACATCCAATTTTTCACCAAATTTGACGTGTGCTTCGGGTCATTGTCTTGCTGAAAAATAAATTTTTCAGCAGCAAGACCCATATTTTCTATAACTCCTCCTAGATTCTGTTGCAGAATGCTCAGATATTGTTCCTTACGCATTACTCTTTCGATCAATACCAAGGTTCCAACTCCATTTTTATATATACACCCCAAAACCATAATTGAGCCGCTACCGTCCTTGACGGTTTGCACTGTACTTTATGATTGAAAGTCCAGTAAGTACCAGGATCTTCTCTTGACTCGAAACGATTGATTTTTGTTTTATCTGACCATATTACCTTGTAAAAAAATTATTTTGCAATTGTTTATGTAATGCTGGTTGGAAGGCTGTTTTTCGGCCTTTTTTAAAAAAAATCTTATTTGAAAACGGTAATAGTTATTTAAATTCTGTTTTTTTTATTGTATTAAGAACATATTGAATTAAATAATAAACTATTTTTTTCCTTTGTACGAGGGCTGTTCAAAAAGTTGTCGGCCTTCGAAGTTGGACGTCGAAAAAAAAAGTTTGCTGCTGGCGGCATGGATAACTCCACTTCGGATCATCCGAAATGGAAAAAGTAAACGGCGATAGATTCAGAACAGATGTAATTCTGGCCCCTACCTCAATCATAGTTTTGCGATTTTTTTTTACAAAATGGCGGAAATTGAATAATGAGAAATCGATTTTGGGCCATTTTTTTAGTAGTTTAGTGTAAAAAAAAATAATAGTAAACAAATTTTTAAAATTATTATTGAGGTAGGGGCTAGAATGGTGACAATTCTGCGTCGATTGCACGTTGTTTCATCGAAATCGGTTCAGAACTACGGGCGCAATCACCGCCGCCAGCTCGAAAAACGTGGTTTCGAGATAAACGAGTTTAAAGTTTAAAGTTGTTTTTTTGCATCAAAAAAAAATTGAAATGAAAAATTTTAGTATGCAGTTTTAGAAATTTAGCAATTCTCCTTCGATTGCACTTGGTTTCATCAAAATCGGTTCCATAGAACTGGAAAAAAGTGACTTCGAAGTTCAAAAACGTGATTTTGAAGACACTCAAAGAAAATTTTAGGCAATAAAACATTTTTTTTTTGTGAAATACTTACATATATCAGTCTGCAATACCAGCAAACGCGAATCTGAAAAGAACGCTTTGAACGAAATTCGGTGGTTGCTTCAAACCGTTGCATTCAAAAAGTAGCCAAACTGAGCAAATCGCATTTTGGCGAAAACATTGCTGGACAAAAAAGGCCATATCTCCTAAAGTATTTCGAATTTCAAAAAACCCTTTTAGGACAATATTCTCAAATATCCAAGCTATAAAAATATGCAAAAAAAAAAATCGAAAAAATATGTTCGCCAACCAGCAATACCCCGTTAAACTTTTTATTAGTGACTAACACCCCCAATCAGCCCAATCCCAATCAGTTACAGTCCAATTTTCGTGAGTTGGAGTCGATTGGAAAAAAACCCGGGATGAGACCCTTAAATTCTGATAGAAGGAACTTCTGAAGGCATCACCTGATACTCAGCTTATCATCTTTACCCTAGGTTCGCGTTCAATGGCTACTTTTGTATTAACAACACAAAGCAACTAAAATTTTAACTTAAAAGTTATTGGTTCAAGACAAAAATCTACAAAATTCAGCAAACACAGTCAAGGGTCAATGGGAACGTAATATCAAAAAATTGCGTTATTCGTACAATTGGTTAAGATACCTCCAGAAGGGGTCAAACCTTAATTCTTGCATATCTTTAAAAGCGCACGGTAGAGTTTTCTTAAAAACTAAATTAATGATGGCATAATGGGCTATTTCGTGGGCCTAAGAGATGTTACTCCTCAGCCAAAAATCCGCGAGATGGAGTACCATTTAAAGATCTACCCATGAACCACACAATATGGTCCATTAACTAGACTAAAAAATAGACCGAAAAATTATGCAATTTATCTTATGGGTAAATATCTGCATTACCAGCACGAATACACATATCATTTAAAATCTTCAGTTCAAAGCATCTTAGTGAATCGCGGTTAGTCCATTAACGGCATTTTATAGTGCATTTGTTCTGTTTTCTTGCTTGCAATGAAGCAGGTAACCTATAAGATAAATGGCCTAGTTTTGGTGAAGCTGCTAATACCCTTAATGGTCAATGTTGTTCTAAGGCAGTTGCTTGAGAAACCGAAAACGCAGTTTGGTCTTTTTTGGGATCTACTTTATGACTTACATGGGGATGTCAGTGGGTGAATCTTAAAATAGTACTCCATTTCGCGGTTTTTTGGCCGACGAGTACCATCTTTTAGGGACGTGCACTAGCCCATTGTGCCATCATAAATTTAGTTTTTAATAAAAATCTACCGTGCGCTTATAAAGATATTCAAGAATTTGTGTTTGACACCTTCTGGAGGTACCTTAACGAATTGTACGATAAAAGCGATTTTTGATTTTACGTTCCTAGATGTAAGTTCCTAGTTGTACATTTTTGGTCTCAACCATTAAAAACTAAGCTAAAATTGTTGTCGCTTTGTGTTCAAAAGTACCCATAGAACGCGAACCTGGGTTTAAGGCGATGCTTACAGAAGTGCCTTCTATCAAAATTTAAGGGTCGCATCCCGGGTTTTTTTTTTAGTATCGTACTGTGTTATACAGCAGAGAATGGCAATCGATGGCCCGATTACCTCGACTGGCTTGGCCCCTTACTCTGCCCAAAAGGCAATGGGCATTGCTACGGTCTTGAAATGCTAAAAAAAATATAAGCCGCGTCTAACACAGATGTACCGAACCGGCGATTTTAAGTTTAATGGTAGTTTTTTTCAGATATATCGTTTATAAAAATATCGATATTTCGGCACAAAAAATATCATATCGAAAATAACCCTTATCGTCAAACAAAAATATTGATATATCGATAAAATATCGATAACCCTTATTGGAAGGGGAAACCCGAACGATTCTCGAATTGGAAAAACACATGCTAAAATATGTTCATGCCTTAACAAATGTGAATGGAACTTATCACCACTTGGGAACTGCTTATTCAGTGAAAAAGAAGTTTGAAAGATGTGCCATTTTCATGGTATCTGGTCCGAATGGGTAGTTACTTAAAAACTGGTGCCATCAAACTTGTGAAGGTGACCGGGGGTCCATTTTTGCTCAAATTTTTTCTCAAAACTAGGTCTTATATTCAGAAAAAAAAATTTCGGCGCTATGGACTTTTTTTTATTTTTTCTCCCACAGCTATAAAGATTGATTGACAAGGATTGACCGGCTTTCTTCTTTAAATTGTCTTATTAAGAACTCTAATATAGTTGAGGCAAATTAATACGGTTTAGACAAAATAAAAGGCTTAATATAAATCTAAATTAAATTAATTTAATAAAAAATCAGCTGGTACTGATGAGCTGCCCGCTAAATTGGTTAAGACTGACGTCGAGTAGTTGGTACATGCATCAACTTATATGCAGAATATACAGATTGTAATCTTAGTGGTTTAGATTGCCCCAATTACCGTTGGTTGAATCTCTTACCCATTATATAACAGATTCTGCCATGTATCTTTTGCGGAGTTGGGCATATTTAAATTAATTAATTAAAAAATTAACCATACATAAAGAATTAATTTCAATCACAATATTTAGTGATGCCACCAAAGACTTATACACTCACTAAATGCTGATTTAATCTGCAGGTAATAAATATTTGAGAAGAAGAAGAACAAAAAACGTGCCAGGCAAAATTATTTTATAGCGTATTTTATGATTTATGGGGTAGATTTGTACCTTCTCTTGAGTGAGCCTTTCAACAGGTACAAGTATGGTTTGTATGAATGGTGTTGTGAATTCTTACCTTATGTTGGGTAGCCATTGTAAAGGGATTTAGTTTTTATCAGAACATGACTATTTTACCTGCTGTTACCCTTGTTCCTTGTCCATATACTTATATAGGGTTTACACCAGTCAAGGAAGATTATTCAGATTTAAACAGTCAAGCGAAGAAGTACGCACACATAGTGACATTTTTACTATCGAAAATGGACAGCAGCAAATTATTTGAGTTCTTCAAAACCGCGGATTCACTAAAAGATTTCGAGTCGTTAGTAAAAACCGAACTTAATTTGACAAAAGATGGGCTATTCATTACATTACAAGGAAACGACTTGGCTAGATGGCTTTACTTGTTTCGAAGATAATGACGATGTAGTCAGCGCTTCTTCAGGGCAATAACACGTGCAAAATATCTCGACATCAAGAAACTCTGACCTTTTCAGCTGTTTGTCGGCCCCCTCTGATCCTTGGATTTCATCTCTCAGACATACCAGGACTCTCGAGGATATGGCCAATGAATATTCACCAGAAATATTAAGTCTATTAAGCAGTAATGATATGAAAACCTATATTGACAATCTCTTAGAAGAAAATTAACCATTCCCAAGTTAGAACTAGTTTTGTATGAAAATAAAACAATTTTTAGTAATTAAAAATTGTTCTTTTATAAAATTTTGTTAGTTTAAATTAGTTTAACAACTTAATTTTTAATAAACCGATTTTAAAATTTAAAATATTTGGCCTTTTTTCATGCAACCTTTTCAGTTTATTAAACAATCAACTTTGGCAGCCGATCCGTAAGTCACCCTGTTAACCCACAAAGATGGCTATTTTATATAGGCTCATTTTAAAGCTACAGGAATAATTTATCATTGTCTCCTTGAAAGTTTTGAAATATCTCTTTAATCCTTTCTCTTTTGCCTTATAATTTAAAAAATAAACAGTTATGTTTCAAGTCTAAAAGAATTTAGCAATATTTTTCAACACAAAGAGTGACAGTACCAGATTAATGGATGTCTAGCCTTAAATATTGAAAAAACAAGAAGTGGGCGTTTTGGAACACCCGGTACGAGCGAAGCTCTTTACGAGGGATAATCATAATATTATTTAAAAATACAATACTGGCAAAACAATATAAAGTAGTTTGGTTTTGTGTATTGTAAATGTAAGAGCAACGTGAGAGCATAAACCAAAACCCACAAAGTGGTGTTTGAAAATAATCGATAGTGAGCACAATTGATAGTCTTGAAAATCGTTAACAGTAAAAGTCGAACCTGACAAATATCAAGGCTAAAGGCGCTAAAGGAGAAATCGTTCAAAACTGGACCGACTGATTAGACCGTGATGGCCAAACGGCTCCGGAGCATCGAATGACGATTCGTAAAAGGTAACACCTGCTTCATGGCGGCAGTTCGAAATACCATATCGCTATCGTGATACTATGAGACGCCTGGGCGACGCACAACTGACCAGACTCGCGAATTTTGCATTTTAAAAATCCATTTTCGATTGTCGATTTTTTTGAGCATACACAGAGTGAAAAACCGAGAACATTGGTCTCAATATGAGCACATTCGCTGTCAAAAACTATTCATGAACGGATTTTCTCACTTCAAGAAAAATTTCTTACTTCAATGAGTTAAAATGTTCAGTTTTTGAGAACATTTTAAACTAAAACGAGAAAGCTAAGCTAACTTCGTCTGTGCCGAAGTTTTTATACCCTTGCAAGTGCTCGCTTAAATATTTTCAAAAAAATACTGATTTTTCCATTTTCCGACCTATCGTTCGTATGGGAGCTATATGATATAGTCATCAGATTTGGACAAAAACTTGTAGAATTATGTAAAAGCACGAGAAACAAACAAATGCAAAATGGCAGAAAGCTACCATTAAAAACAAAAAAGTTTTTCTAACTAAGACTGTTTTTCAAACCTATCTTTTGAATGGCAGCTATACCATGTTGTTGTCCGATTTAAATAAAACTTGGGAGAATTATAAAAAAAACAAAGAAAACCAACGATTACAAAGTTTGGAGACGTTTCCATTGAAAAGAAAAAAGTTTTTCTCACTAAAACTAGTTTTCCGACCCATTATACCTATGGGAGGTATGAGATATAGTCATCCGATCCGGTCGGTTCCGACATATTAGTAGTGTGCAGCAAAAAGAAGACTCTGAGAGACAGACAGACGGACGGACAAAGCTCAATCGACTCAGCTCGTCACCCTGATCAAGAATCTATATAGTTTATGAAGTCGGAAATGAATATTTCTATGCGTTGCAAACTTCTGGGCAAAATTATAATACCCTTTGCAAGGGTATAACAAAAATTTGAGGTCCAGGGTCCAGGATCCAGTCCAGGACCAGATCCAATTCCAAGTCCAGGTCCGATATCAGCTCCGAATCCGCAGAGACATCCGCCTTGTACAACAAATTAAATTAAAAAAAAATGGAACGAGATTAAACATTATTTTTATTTTGTTTGTTGTTCTTCAAATGAAATCACACGTAATTCACAACTTGATCTCTTGGCAGCCACTCTCCAATTAATATTTTTAACATTTCACTCACACTCACTAACAAACGATTTTTACAAAAGTTTTTACATCTCGCTCGCACATATTTGTCAATATACAATAAGAGAGCTTTTACGGAAGAGCTTCTACGGACAATGATGAAATTAGTATAAGGTGGTCTCGTCATGTGAGTGGCTCTCTCATTTTCTCCCTTATTGTCAGTGCTTGGCCGGCTGTCAATAGAGTAGGTAAAAGCTTTTACCTCTCACTCGCACTTATTTGTCAACATGCAATAAGGGAGAGCTTTTACGGACGAGACCACCTTATACTAATTTCATCTTGCTACGGACTTGATGAAGTCAATCTTCACGGCTTGTCAGAGAGAGACAGACATATTTTTATGTCGTACATATGCATGCACGCACTGAGTGAGCTCGCACACAAACGTTCACAAGTTCATACACACAAAAAAGATCTTTTAAGCAAGCGGTCTCTGCACAACGGTTGGCAAAAGACCGAGACAGAAAAAACAAGAGCAAATATGTTTCTCTCCTCTCTTAACCGAACACAACCAGAGAGCGCATTTAAACTTTAAATTTTAAAGGTTGCTTCCGTCCCTCTCTGTCAATGTGATGCAAGTAACCGTTTTTTTTCTTCTGACAACTGCAAATAGAGGACCGGTTGTTGCGAACTCTGCTCACAACCCACATGCTGCTATCGCTTTCTTGCACAGACATTATGGCTTTCGACCTTACAAAATACCTAGATCTGGTGCGAAAATAGTTAAATTGGCAACACTGGTTAGCAGACTCCAGTAGAAGCAGAGACATGATGCAATAATATTAGGTAGTCTCGTCGGCAAAAAGTAGTCCGTTATCAAAGCCAACAATAACAACAACAAGCGAAAAAAACGAACGCGTCGGCAGCAGAGAGTGGCAGTGCGGGAAAAAATGAGAGAGCGCATGAAAGTTGCATACAAACATATACACGCACGCACTGAGTGAGCTCACACACAAACGCTGCTGACTTTGCAAAGTCAAAAGCGTAGCCAAGGAAATCTGTCTCAAAGACAATCGTTTTCTGGATTTACCCCCCAGTCGACCGTCCGTAAAAGAGCTTCGCTTTAAAAAATTCGAAAATTTTAGGTTTTATATAGTTTTGGTCATAAAGACGGATTTTTATACCCTTGCAGATGGTATACTGAAATTGTCCAGATGTTTGTAACGCATAGAAGTAAGCATTTCCGACCACATAAAGTATATATATTCTTGATCAGCATGACGAGCTGAGTCGATATAGCCATGTCCGTCTGTCCGTCTATCTGTCTGTCCGTCTGTTTCTATGCTATCTCCTCCGTCAGTTTTAAAGCTATCGCCACCAAACCTTGCACGAAGTCTCTTGGTCCAAATACGCTGCACAATTGTCGGAACCGGCCGAATCGGATGACTATAACAAACAGCTGCCATAGGAACGATCGAACGAAAAACTAGTTCTAGTGAGAAAAACTTTTTTGTTTTTTATGCAATCGTCTCCAAACTCAGTATTTACTTGTTTTTAATGCTTCTCCATAATTCTGCCAAATTCGGTCAAAATAGGACGTGTATAAAGTATAGCTGTCATACAAAAGTAGTCAGAAAAGTAGTCTTATTGAAAAAAACTTGTTTGTTTGAAAAACTTGTTTGACAGTGAACATGTCCTTCAAATTCGGCAGAGCCGAAGTTAACTTTCCTCTATTGTTTTTTTTATAAAATTATCAAGGACAATTTTGTAGTCAAGGTCAACATCTACAACTTTGCCGTAGACATATAAACCAAATTCTGAATGGTTTCACAAAGGCGAACTTTAGCTCAAAATTTCAAATGACCATAAAAAAATGCTGACTAATCTGACCAAATCCAGCTAGGGTTTTTATACCCTTGCAAAGGGTATTATAATTTTGCCCAAAAGTTTGCAACGCATAGAAATATTCATTTCCGACCCCATTAACTATAAATATTCTTGATCAAGGTGACGAGCTGAGTCGATTGAGCTTTGTCCGTCCTTCTGCCCGTCTGTCTGTCTGTTTCTACGCGAACTAGTCTCTCAGTTTTAAAGCTATCGAGCTAAAATTTTGCACAGAGTCTTCTTTTTGCTGCACACTACTAATATGTCGGAACCGACCGGATCGGATGACTATATCTTATAGTTCCCATTGGATCTATCGGTCGGAAAATCTCGGTAGTATGAAAATCTTTTTTCTTTTAAATGGAAACGTCTCCAAACTTTGTAATCGTAGGTTTTCTAGGTTTTTTTATAATCCTAAAAATTTTTATTAAAATCGGACAACTATATGGTATACCTGCCATTCAAAAGATAGGTCTGAAAAACAGCCTTAGTTAGAAAAACTTTTTTGTTTTTAATGGTAGCATTCTGCTATTTTGCATTTGTTTGTTTCTCGTGCTTTTACATAATTCTACAAGTTTTTGTCCAAGTCGGATGACTATATCATATAGCTCCCATACGAACGATAGGTCGGAAAATGGGAAAAAGCGTATTTTTTGAAAATATTTAAGCGAGCACTTGCAAGGGTATAAAAACTTCGGCACAGACGAAGTTAGCTTAGCTTTCTCGTTCTTTATACTTCAGGAGCTTTCAGATTTACCAGGTATGAATGTCATCAAAAATTTAAAGTTGCAAAATGTCGCACGGTGTTATTGGTGGGCATAGCGACTTAATTTCCGACGACATAATTTCGCCCAGTACAATTTGAATCGAAATTATGTCGCTGGAATCGAAATTATGTCGTTTTTTTCCTGTCGGAACTATGTCGTTTTAGAACGACATCATTTCGATCGAAATTATGTCGTTTTTTTCTTGTCGGAATTATTTCGATCGAAATGATGTCGTTTTTTCTCTGTCGAAATTATGTCGTTTTAAAACGACGTAATTTCGATGTCCCAACTAGAATTATTTTGCTGCCGAAATAATGTCGTTCAAAACGACATACTTTCGATCGAAATTATGTCGTTTTTTCCTGTCGGAATAATGTCGTTTCATAACGACATCATTACGATCGAAATTATGTCGTTTTTTCTGTGTCGAAATAATGTCGTCGGAACTATGTCGTCCTCCAAATTGCTAAAAATTTTGGCCGAAACTCGAATTATTGAAGTATGTGCCCGAAATTTGAAATTTGTATACATATTTTGGGCACCCAAGACATCTCACCAAGATTTGCTCGTTTAAGACCATTACTTTATTTAGCTGCCATGCCATGGATCGGTTATCCAGCCGATTTGCAGCAACTTTGTTAATTTTTGAGCAATTGAACTAAAATTTGGATTGAACTCATATTTTGGGAGCTCAAGGCTTTTTTTTTTTTTTCAATTGTTCAATTGAACTAAAATTTGGTTTGTATACGTGTTTTTAGCTCCCTAGACGACACACCAAATTTGGTTCAGTGTAAAACACTATTTCACATAGCTGCCATATAAACGATTTTTCCCTTGCACCAAACTTGATGTTTTTTGTCGATTTTTAAATGCGATTTTTTGGAATAGGGGCAAAAACTTACAAGAAAGATTAATATTCTCGTATTATGTACATATTGAAGAATAATATAGTGTTAGTAGTTACGTTAATCCGAGTCAAGCCAACATACTTTTGTTCCACGGAACAAAACAAGTTATGTTTCCAACATAATCTATTGGAAAAAAATTTGGTTTTGCATTACACTTAAAAAAAATGTTTGGAATTTTGGCAAAAAATTTTGGCATTTGGACCAGTGTGCAGGGTATGAACCATTCGAAGCGCAGCCGCGGTCAACATTTACATGAAATTATCTTTACACATTTAATTATACAGATCGATCGACTCAAATTAAGATTTCATACATTTTTCTTACAGCGTCTTCAGATTAAGTACTTGGCAGTAAATTTTTAACTCGCAAAACTGTGGCATGTTGGAATTAAATCGCCGTAGTTGCAAAAGATCGGAATAATGTCGTTTCAAGACGACATAATTTCAATCGGAATAAAAAAAAATAAAAAAAAAATAAAAAAGTTAAGTATCTCCTACGTTTTTTAAAGTATTCAGCTCAGATTTTTCAGAATAGTGTATGTGGCCAATATCTATAAACTCACAAATTTTCATAATGGTCCGATAATAAATGGCTTAAATGAGCCGCATACGGTTATTAAACACCAATTGTCCTGAGTAATTAACGCTGTCGTTATATTAAGTGATTAGTGAAGAAATTGGTTCTTGTCTTAAATGCTCAAGATTGGTTTAAGGGCATCAAATGGGCTCTTCCATCTGGTTTCGAAAGGGCCGCTTTATGTGTGCTCTAATACACTTTTAATAATCTCTGCTGAGTTTGGTAGGCGTGCAGCTTTCCATAAAGTACTTCGGCATGCATTTTTGACCATGTAGATTCATTTTTTAAAACCTTATTTGCATCTGTTGACGTGTGAGTGGAGCAGCGAAGGTTTCCTGCTGATAATTCATTTTATTCAGCTTCAGATTCAGAAGTCTCTTCAAAAGTGAAGATGTCATAGTTAACTTCAATGTTTGTGAGTTTCACTTCAAATAATTTGAAAGCCTTCACAAAATTGCTTCCATTGTCAGTAACTGCTGCAACTATTATTCCAAGTCAAAATCAGCATAAATTTCCCGAAATACTCCAGATATGCGGACATAGCTGTGCACTCCTTTGAATCGTTGGCAGGCTAAAGCCGCCGGTGTTCTACGTAGATCACTAGTTATCCAGTGTGCTGACACTCCAATAAGACTTCTCCTTTTACTTGACCAGATATCTAAAGGTGTACAATGTATTGAAAACCAAAGCAATTCGTATTCAGACTGTCGAAAAAAAAAACACTTTTAAAAGATTATCATTAAAGATCTTTTTTCGAACTAATTTGTTTTTGGTTTTTGTTGGTTGTTTTTTTTTGTTGCTTTGCTTGGTTCTATTTTTTATTTTTATCCTACAACTTTTGGCGGGAGAGGAAGATTTAGGGATTCTAATTAAATATGTTTATGTGGGTTTTAATGTTTAGAAGGAATCGAGAATCTCCCCACAGGTTGGTTGCTATCTGATGCCAGAGAGTCCCAAGCGACAAGTCCCCCGCAGTTTTCTCTCCCTTAATTCAATGAGGCTTTTCTGGAAGCTTGTATCACAGTCATCAGACACACCACTTTTAAGGTTTCGTAACATCGGTGCGGTCTGTATAGACATAGGACGCACGAAACATCGTGTGCTGTCGCTCGCTATCCGAAATAGGAAGTATATCTACATACATATAGAGCAAACGATTGTGTGCGCTTGGGATTGGGGGGAATGGATATCGAAAAGGTCTCAAACAATACAGATGGAGCAGGTGCCGGCTAGCATCGAAATGATTTTAGTGGCCAAATCCCAATACATGAGATGCTTTATTCAGCGCAACAAGTTAATCCTCCACGAAGTGGTTTAAAGTCTTAAGAGTATGTTTATTCCTCCAACTATTTTTACTAATTAAGTTAGTGAGAATAAATCATTTTATGTGGTATCTTCCACTATGGTTTGCCCACTATATCAACTGTAGTCTAGAACAATTGAACACTCTACTAGGTGTCGCGAATTAAGTAAATGCAATTAATGATTTCTATTCGATTAAAAGGTTTTCGAAGTCGGACAGATTTTAATGTATGCCCCACATAAAATGAATCAAACCATTTCTTTCTAGAACATAATGGAGGTTATGCATATAATGCGCTGCCTAATAACAACTACTTGCCACCTCAAACACCGCCTCCTGTTTATGGTCCACCACCACCTCAACATATATATGGACCTTCACCACATTACTTCAAACCACCTCAGCAAATTCCATATCAGTCACATGACTCATGGTTACTGGAGAAGTTAAAATCAAAAATTAATCTCTTTACACTTGGCAAAATAATTTTAAAGTTGATAATTTTCAAAAAAATGGTCAAGTTCATCGGTCTCATCTGCCTGCTTTTGGTTTTACCAAAGCTAAAAAACATGTTTAAAGAGGATTTGTCTGAGGAGCATGAAGGAATGGAAAGCAAAAATGTTATGACAGATAAAGGTAAAATTTTGTAAAGTATTTTTAATAATAAATTAAATCATATATTTTTTTCAGAAAAATTACATTTGCATATTGAAGAACTGTATGAATTTATAATGACTTCGATTAGTGATATTTAAAGAAACTCGATTTGAACCAATTACATGTGTTCAAAAATAGTTTGCTTATGAATTCTAAAAGCCCATGGGAAAAACTCTATTGTAAAATTTGTGCCGGACTCGGGAAGCAGATGATAAATTTCTACTTACGAAATCACAGAAGTATTACTTTAGATTATTTTAAAACTTTTTGTTATTGCGTTTTAAAACTTTTAAATAATATTACTCATAATAAATTGAAAAACACTTTTTTTGTATACCATGTACCAAAGGAACTCCGGGTATATTAAGTTTCTGCAAAAGTACGTAACAGCCAGAAGGAAGCATCTCCCCGACCCCATAAAGTATGTATCTATATTCAAATCAGCATTACCAGCCGATTCAATACAACCATTTCAGTAAGTTCGTATTAACAACCAATTTGGATGGAATAATTGATGGTAAGAGATAGAGGTTTGACATGTATGGGACTAAGACTTCTTGTACTGGAAGGCAAATCAAGTTTTTATAAACTTTAGCCAAGTTCCAGCAAATTGGAAAAATCGTTATATATTTTATAGATAGATGGTTCAGAGATCTGCACGAATGCAACAAAATGTGTCAGTCTTTAACCTATCTACTCATGGCATATTTGAGATTTCTGCACATCGAAACTGTCCTAGTCCTAACGCTGCATAAATTTTGATTGAACAATTTTGATGTCATCTATCCAAGATAAAATACCCATGACCCATGGGTCCATTCCTAATCATGTTTTTAGCGATATCTAATAGTTTTATTCAGGGATGCAAACCACTCGAATATAAAGACTGGTTCGGTTCAGTGGTTCAGACAGTTTCTGTTTCGGTTCATTACATGGTTTTTTGAGCTCGACTGAACCGCGGTTCCGGTTCGGTTCAGTGGTTCACAAAGGTACATTATGATTTCTATTGTCATGTGACTTTTGCACACTTTCAAATTGAATTCCTATAATCCATTTGAATATCTTTAAAATCCTTAGAAGATTGTCCCAAATATATTATGTCCGGATTCAAAGGATTCGTCTATATGTTCCTTGAGGAACGATCTTCGAAAACAGAGAATGTCGGCTAGAAAAGATTAGAATAGAAAAGTGTAAAAATAGAAAGTGTAAAACAAAGGTTAACTGATATGAATTTCAATGATCCACGAATCCTAGATCGTCCTTACGAAAACGATTCCTAAAAACCTTTCTAAAATTCCTGAAATTCAGCTAATCAATTTTTTTCTCGTAATGTAGCTTTTTATATATTTTTTTAACTACTCTGAACTAGCACAATTTTGTTTTTTGCAAATCAAACCAATGGATTTCATAGAAATGATTAAAATGTAGATTAATGAGAAACTGCGCAACCAATTGAGTTTACCACATTCACAAAATTGGCGGGAAAAGTGATCAGCTGTTGAATTTTTGACATAATTTAGGGTTACCAACACTTTTAATATAAAAAGGAATGTTGCTGAACTGCATCAAATTCATGTTTGACAATTTTATAATCCACACTGGAAAATAATTGTATTAATTCGGTATGATGCAGATCTGCATCACCACCATGTAAAGGGTTAAAGGAAGCTGGTTCGGTTTGCGGTTCGGTTCACCAGCTGGAATAAGCGGTTTGGTTCGGTTCAAAACCGGTTCGGTTCAGAACCGGTTTTGCATCCTTGGTTTTATTAACTTGTGTAGTATAGCTGTCATACAAAAGTAGAGTCAGAAAAGTAGTCTTATTGAGAAAACTTGTTTGTCTTCACTGGATATGCCCTTTAAATTAGTTAAAAAACATGCTACAAGGGTATACAAACTTCGGCCGAGCCGAAGTTAACTTTCCTCTACTTTTTTAAAATGTTTTTCAGGTTTTTTTTGGAAAAATTGTTAGTAAATTAGCGTTTGAATGCTTGCGTTAAAATTTAATAGACTTAAAGCATTCTTACTAAAACCTTTGGCCTTAAAGCTTAAGCATTAACTCCAAAAAGGTGACTAACAGCAGTCATTAACATAGTCTACTGATGAGAGAATCGGGAGATTCTTGAAATCAGCTATTTTTGGGCATTTCAATGCATAAGTTGTTGACAGCTGTGAACGAATCTTTGTTTTGTGCTTGAAGTTGCGGTAAATTTTTAATATCGAACACCAGCTTTCTTTTGGCATTCTTTACTTTTCTTCGTTTTTCTTTGTCCTCTGTTAAAGCGCATCATTAAAATCAACATTGAAATCTAAACTTGTTCAGTGAAGTAAAACCAAAAGAGAAAACTTTAAAATGGAGAGCTGTTGGAAGCTTGATCTATTTTGTTATGTGTGTTCTATGTTCTTCTTCTATGTTCCGCAAAAGTGCATCTAACCAGAAAAACATTACAAATTTAACCTGGGAGTTTAAAAGTGCGTACCGTCTGTACTACTCTGATTAACCAGATTTGTTTGATAGTTCGTGGAAGCCAAATACAGTGTGCAAACGTTGCAACAGTTATATTTTAAGCTGGCTAAAAAAACAAGAACAAAAGCCATTTGGTACGCCGCACAGTGGTCCAGATTTGCCCCGCCTTGGACAAAATACTAATTTACATTTTGTTGAAAAGTTCATCTTTTTTTGTCTTAATCGACAGTTTTTGTCTTAACGATAGCACACAAATTAAGGTAGCCAAAAAATGGGTTAGATATTTTGGCGGACAAAAATGTGACAGCCGCGAAAACTTGGTCAATTTTTCACAAACTGAAAAATGCAACTGTTTTGGATTATTAGTGTACTTTGACTTATCATATCTTCAGATGCAGTGAACATTTTTAAGTTCATAAAATTTTCCTAAATAGGTCTATTACTTCTCTTTTCAGAAATATATAACACTTGAAAATCCAATATGTGGTTTGTGAACAATTGCTACCAAAAGTTGTCTTCAAAAGTCTTTAAAGATTTGATTGCTTCATTTTACATTCTAAAAAGTCCCCTTTTAGGAACTTATCATTAGCAGACACCGAATGACACCCACCTCGAGAAAAAGTGATTTTTGTTAAAAAAAGTAAATGTTTTTTCTGAGCACGCGTGTCTAAGGCGTTCGCATGTATGTTTTACAAAGATTTTTTTGCAAACAATTTTTTAGTGCTGACTTTAGAGCTAGCTTTTTGAATCCATCCACATAATGTTGCCAAGTTGAATCGAAATGATCATGCCACTGCGGCTTTTAATAAAAATCTAATGCACTTACTAAAAAAAAGAAAATAGTAATACAAATTTTATTTGTTTGCTAATATAATTGTAAGATCATTGAAAATGAAACGAGGCTACAGCCATTGGGTGAAAATATTTCCGATTCAGCAATGTTTCTAATTTCTCTTGTGCCTCTGCGATTAAGAAAAAACTTGAATGATGACGAGCCATCTACAAGTACTAATTCTGTAATAGATGTTTGGAAAAATAATACTCCTTCGTCCACAAAATACTGTAGACCAGTAAAATTCTTGTTCGAAAAGGAATCTGCAGAGGTGGTTAAGAGAGAGGTCAATGCTATAAAATTGCAAATTGAAAAACTTCGCCCACACCTAATACAAATTAATGGACAGAGAATTGAAATTACTTATAATCTTCAATTAACAATGATAGACGGAAAAGTCGCACAAGTACTGACTGACACAAAGGCAACGTCTTCCTGAATAATTTTCCATCAGACATTAAGCAAACTAACCCAAAAGCCGTTGGCATCTACTGACAACTGCAAAGCTTACGAATTGGGAATATCTCCTCTTCATACTAGGATAAGATTTATGGAACACATACTCAAAATCAGTTATGACCTAGGCTTTGGAGATTCTGGCACAATCCGCAATGAAGAGAACAAACAAAAAAGAATCTTAAAGAAAAAGCATGTCCAAGACTTTTATAAAGAAATCGGGCTAATAATAGATCAGCCGAAAATAGGTGAGGGCAATACTAATGATGGTAACACCGCTCCTCGGTTTTTTTTATAATCCACAGTTGGACATCGAGATTACTGGAATTGATTAAGAGCTCATTAAAAGATTTAAAATTTTATTACAAGTTCTTTCTTCCTCTTAGGCTATTGATGGAAAGAAATATGAACAATATGCTTTGCGAACTGCTGAACTGTACAATGAGAAATATCCTTGGAGAAACATGTCCCCAACAGTTCACAAGATTTTGTATCATGGCAAGGATATTATTGAATATAATATATTTCCACTAGGGGAGCTGTCTGAAGAAGCACAGGAAAAAAGAAACAAAGATTATAGATATTATAGGGAACATAACACCAGAAAAATTTCGAGAAGTGCCACGACTGAAGATCTTTTTCATATGCTTTTATCTTCATCTGATCCATTTGTTTCAAGTAAACGGTGTATGTGGAAATCAGATTCAATTGACATGGATAAGGAAGCAGAGAATCCATTGGTTAAGGAAAGGCCTGACTTGTATCTTTCAGATATTTTAGAAGCTTATTAATTATATGAATTATATGATTATATGAATATAGATTAAAAGATTAAAAAAAAGCGAATTTTTCTATAAAATGTGTGAAAATTTATTGAATTTGCATGGGAGCTATACCTAAATGATATCCGATTAGCTTGAAACTTGGCAAAATTATGAAACCAACTAAACAAATAAGCTTGACAGAAATGTGGCACCGGACATTAATTTTTGTGGATTTCAGGTGCAATAAAAGGTAACACAAAGTGTGGAAAATTTTAATTGTACAAAAAATTCTAGTTTTGAAAAACCAGCTGAGTAGCATACTATGACTTTGACATAATGTTGACTTTGACGCTCTGTATCTCCGGTACTGATTACTCAATTTTAATAAATTTATCTATTTGAAATCTTGAACAATTCTTAATCAAACAAAAAAAAATGAATTCAAAATATTTATCGGTTCAAAAGTTACAGAATTTTGTCCAAGGCAAAACGATTCTGGACCACTGTGCGCCGGCTATATGGACAGATCCCAATGGACATACCAATGATAAGTGCATAAATTTCATAAGCGGTATAAGCAGAAAGAAAATGTCTAAGAAAATTCACGTTCCTGGTCCCCATTCTGAGGCAAATCCACCTCCAAAAACACCGAGTCCGGATATTTTCGGATATCACGCTGATATTTTTTTAAATTTTCGTGACTTTGAGCATGAAAACGTTATTTTGTTGAGCTGGTCGAAACAAGTGATATGTAGGCCTGGTTTAGCGCTACAATATAGCTAAATACAGTAAAGAAAAATTTAAAATTATTGAAAACAGGGTAATCCCGTAGCAGGCTTAAAATGATTCTGTTTTATAAGATTCAAAAAGAAAATTGTGAGTGTAATCAATCTTTTTTGGGATCGTAACAAGACTATCCGGGATTAATCTGTTTTCAATCCCGTTTCGGATTGATTTCTTTTTTCAGTGTATTCATAGACCTGAAAAAAACATTTAAAAAAAAAAAATTTTTCTATGAAAGCTTCAGGAGTTTATCAGACCAAACCCAGCCAGGGTTTTTCTGCTATCATAAGTTCGTTGCAAATTCAGTGGGACTCGTTGGTATCAAAATTTTTTGGTCCATTGCGAACCACACCATGAGTCAGAGCCAACTCAATGCCCAAATGCAACAACAGCAAGACGATCACCGGCTTTATATACAGTGCAACAACGCTTATTTTGCAATTGTCTCTCCCAAGCCCACCAGCACGGCGCACAGTGTGACTTTTGTCACTTTTAGGATGCCAAAAGAATAAAAAAAATGTTCTCCGATTTTAATAATTTTATGCTATGTAATAGTAAAATGTGCAACTATTACGAGTATGTACTCAAAACAAAACAAAAAACAACAATTAACATGATAACAGTTATCAAACTTGGGTTTGACAAGTCCAGTAAATCTTTATTAGTTTGTATTTTTTGTTGAACTTTGCGATGGCATAACCTTTTTTTTGACAAAATATTTTTACGAAAGTCTTTTTGCTTTTATGAATTTGGAACCTTTTCTAAGAGTCTGGTAAGTTTTTGAAGCTTTTACATTATTATTTAATTTTTTATCAATTAAAATATGCAATCACTAAAAATTGAGAGTTTTCCAAAAATGTTTGTTTTTCGATAGAGAAAAACTTATCAGGCCTGTTCCGGTTTTCACTTTCGACAAAATTTGTCGAATTCGCATTTGGTGAAGTGGTTGTTGTATAAAATTTATAAATTAAATCGGCAGAAAACCTTTCATTTTGAGTTCATCCTATTAAAAGGAAGTACAAATTTCACGGTTTGGTACAGATTACCTTGATTATTCACCAAAAAATGACACATGTATTAAATTCGAATTCACTAAAGTGAAAACCGGAACATGCCAGTATATGAATCTGTAGAATTCTGTTAAGTGAATATATGGAGATTGAAGATTTATATAAGGTGTGCGAAATAAGTCACCTGATAAAGCTTACGATCTGCTGCTAGAGCTTTGCTAATTATTTTTTTCCTTTCGTTTTGTGTTTGGTTTTGTCTAAGACAATTCCCATGCTTGCAAAAAAAAAAAGTAAAGCATAAGACTCGATAAGGTGCCGTTATTTTTCATTAAAAAGCTCACTTCCTCGCACTGCAGAGCGAAATAATTGAGCTTACATTATCAGTTTTTCATATCGTACACGTGTATACAGCCATTAATTTCATGCAGGTTTCCGCAGAAATTTTTAGCCAATAAAAGAAGTGAGTTTTGACTCATAATAAAGTGATATTAATATTAAATCATCTCCACTTCAGTAGGAATGTCTCAAAGCCGATACCTCTCTAGCCAAGAGCGAGCTAAAATATGAGCATATCGCGAAATGGGGATGCCTCTACAAAAAATTGCTACCAAAATACAGAGAAGCTACTTTACAATTCAAAAGTATTTGAAAGATCCCGAAAATCACGGAAAAAGACCTAGATCTGGTCGCCCATCATTGCTGCAAGAACGTGATAAAAGAAGAATAAGGAGTCTAGCAGTTAAAGAAAACCAAAGTGCAGCCCAAATATGCCACGAACTGGCTCTTCCAGTATCGACGCGTCGCGTGCAACAAATTTTACGTGCCGATCAATTCGTTTCATATGAAAAAAGAGCCGTCAAGTGTCAACTACTTCCTCGTCACAAAGTTGCCCGCTTGCACTTTGCAGAGATGCATAAGTTTTGGGACTTAGAGTGGAAACATATTATCTTTAGCGATGAAAAAAAATTTAATATGGATGGCCCAGACGGTTATCAAAATTATTATCGGGATATTCGGACACCAAAGCAAGTAAGAGTGTCACGCAATTTCCAAGGAGGTTCACTCATGGTGTGGGCTGCATTTGGCTTTGCTGGAAAAAGTCCAATATGCTTTGTCAAGCATAAAATGAACTCTGAAAAATATGTCGAACTGTTAGATGAAGTTCTTGTAAATTTTGGAGAAGAATATTTCGGAGACTCCTGGACATTCCAACAGGACAATGCTGCTATCCACGTTTCAAAACGTTCAAAAATATTTTTTGAAGAAAATCAAATACCGGTTTTGATGTGGCCCGCAAAAAGTCCAGATTTTAATCCAATAGAAAACCTTTGGGGTATCATATCCAACAAAGTTTATATGCATGGAAGGCAGTTTAACACCTTAAAAGAACTTAAAGAGTCAATTATCAAAGAGTGGGCCAAATTGGATGCATCAATTCTTCAAAACTTGGTTAATTCAATGCCAGGACGTATATTAAAGGTCATTAACAGTAATGGAGGCCATATTTAGGTACATTAAGAAAACACGTAGACTTAATCTTAAAAAAAAAACAAAGTATTCTTGAATTATCAGTTCACTTATTTCGCTCTGAAAAAAAAAAATAATTATAAGAAAATATATTATGATTTCATAAAGTTTTGCAAGACTAAAATTAAACTGTTATTTCATTAACTTTAAAAATAAAATACAACTTTTTGAAATTACTTATGGATTTAGCTTTAATCAAAAAATATATGGTTGTAAGGTGACTTATTTCGCACACCTTATCTAGTTTCAGATTCGGCAATAAGTTTTTGCACCTTTTTGCTCCTTTTTGGGATATTTTGATTTTTTTATACACGTTAATCGTAGAGTAAAAATGTATGTAACAGGGAGAATGAAACATTTCCGACACTATAAAGTATATATATTCTTGATTAGCATTAACAGCCGAGTCGATATTGATATGCCCGTCTGTCTGTCTGTCCGTCCGTCTGTCCGTCCGTCTGTCCGTACGAACACCTAGATCTCAGAGAGTAGAAGAGCTAGAGCAACCAAATCTTAGATGTTAGCTGGTATGTCTGCAGGCAGATCAATTTTGTTTCAAATTTTGGCCACGCCCCCTCCCGCCCCCGCAATAAAAAATGTTGAATAACTCATACAATTTTGAAGATATCACGTTCATATTTTGCAGTGTATGTGCCCAATATCTACAGGGTGCGCCATCTAAAGTGTCGGTATGGCAACACTGAATAAATATTAAAACAAACAACCGATTGCTATATGTTGATCTTGTTCCTTTAATTTGGTCCTGTACAATTTATATCGACTACTTTTTGAACACAACATCAATCAAGTGGCCGCCTTTATTGGCCACAACAAAATGTGCCCTTTTTGCGGCATTTTCCATCACTTTTTCGAGCGTCTCAGTCGATAAAGTGGCGATTTCGGCACGAATGTTGGCCTTAAGCTCTTCAATGGTCTGTGGATCGCTGGCGTAAACCTTGCTTTTTAAATAGCCCCACAAAAAGAAGTCTAGGGCGGTCAAATCTGGAGATCTGGGTGGCCAGTCAATATCGCCTCTTTTTGATACCAGGCGTCCAGGGAATTTCCGCTGCAATAAGTCGATTGTTTGATTTGCAGTGTGGCACGGAGCACCGTCTTGTTGGAACCAGTAACCGTCAAGACCTTTTTCGCGCATTTGCGGGCAGACAAAATGTGCCAACATCCACCGATATCGATTTCCATCGACTGTTTCGTTTACACGAAAAAAATATGGCCCAATGATGGTTTTGGCGCAAACGCCGGCCCAAACAGTCACTTTTTGGTCGTGTAAAGGTATTTCATGGATGCGGTGTGGATAACACCACCAGAAATATGCACGCTGAGTTAGCACAATTGATCGATTATTTTCGATGAACAGCGTCACTATTTCGGCACGTTGTTTTGGTGTGAAGCGTTCCATGGTCAAAATTGTACTAGATTGATGTTTCCAAAACATGTCTAACAAAAGCAATCGGTTGGTAAATGTCAAAGTTATTCAGTGTTGCCATACCGACACTTTTGATGGCGCACCCTGTACAATCTCTGAAAGTTTCATAAAGATCAGATGACAGAGTTATAACAAAACATAGTATTTGAATGCTTGACATTCAAATTTAACGGACAGTTCTAAGCTCGCTAGAAAGCTTTAAGCTTTCTAACTTAGTAACTTTAGCCCTAAGCTATGCAACGACAGCCATTAAGGTTGGCTTTCTATATGTCAGTCCAATTTCGCTTTCATTGCGCTTTGCAGTTCCCAGCTGTTTAAAGTTCTGATTGCATGGAATTGGCTCAACAATCAGGAGTCATGATGATTTTCTTCTTCTGATGATTTTTTGATATTTGATATTTTGATTTTTTCCCAAAACAACCATGGCAGTTTCACGAAATGCGCTCTTTGATGTTTGGCTCACGAGCAAAAAAGAAGACAAGAATGAGGCCGTATATAATCACATTTGCAGTATAGTTGGAAGAGATGTGGACTACCAAAAATTAAAATAAATTATGATCAACCTTTCTTTTGATTTTCGTTCAAAATGGGAACATTCTGCTCGAATAAATAGCCGTTTTTTGCAACAAAATTCTGATTGGTTGTCAAAAGATCTGGACTTTTCAGATTATATTCTTGATGTTGGGCCAAGTACATCTCGCGATATATCCAAGACAGGACGGCCTGAAAAAAAATTTTCTGAATCTTATTTGCGTTACGTGGACAGCCAAGCGGCAATCAAGGCAATGCAAGGACACTCCATCAACTCCAGAAATGTCCTGGCGAGCAGGGAAGCGCTAGATTCCCTCAGCATCTCCAGAAAGGTGCATTTCTACTGGATTCCCAGCCACCGGGGCATCGACGGAAACGAGATGGCAGACAGTCTTGCAAAAGCCGGAGTCGTACTCGGCCAAGAAGATACACTAAACATACCTATCTCCATACAGACGCTTCATAGCAAGATGGAAGAGATAACAGAGAAAGAAGCGGAGGTAAGGTGGGAAAACACCAGCGGATGCAGAATCTCTAAAATTATGTGCAAGACAAGAGACAAAAAACTTACGCACTATCTGCTTCAGCTCCAGAGAAGAGACTGTAGACTGCTCATTGGCATACTAACGGGACACTGCCTAGCAGCCGCTCATGCGATAAACCTGGGCATAACAACAGAGGACACCTGCAGGAAATGTATGGAACACCTAATTTGCAGCTGCCCAGCAATTGCCACGACAAGATTACAAATTCTGCACACCCCACGGTTCTCTTCTTTGGAGGAAGCGGCCAAGAGACCCCCAAAACAGTTATTGGCATTTGCCAAAACGACAAGAATCCTCCTGGACTTCTAAGACAAACGTACCCAAATAATCACCCGGCCTCATTAAGGACCCTAAGGTCTATGTGTGACCCCATCTGGGGTCAGCCGGAACTACCTACCTACCTATTTGCGCTCAAAGAAGCGAAAAGCTGAGGAGCTTATGAGTAATACTGATAACGACCCATTGTTAATGGCAGCGGAAATGAAACTTAGATCATCTGGAAAAAGAAATTCTGCAAAAATATTTCAAGAGTTGTCCGTGACTTCTCCATCAAGAGGCACTGCATTAAGGGGAGGTTCTAGTCAAAATCGACCAAAAAAAATTATTTTTTGTTATTGCTTTATTTTCATCCTTACGGTCTTAAAAATGTGTAGGCAAAAGGATATTTCCCTATCCCAAATTTCATCTACTTTAAGATTTTTTTTTGGTTTTTTCGTTTCACATCACTTGGCAGGGCTGTAGAGTGCCCCGCGCACACTGCCCACCGCCGCGCACGACCGCCGTCAGTGAGGGCTGGAGCTGTCATTTTGTATTATTTTTACTAAAAAAAATGTTGTAAACTTTTTAAAATATAGACAAATAAATGCCACAAAAGTTTTTTAAGAAAAATACGTATGTACTCTCTAATAAAAATCATGAAATTACGCACATTTTCGGGCCTCTGGACTAGAACCTCCCCTTAAAGAAAACTCGATTATCCAATGAGAACATGAAAAGTTTGTCACCAGATCAAGCACTTGCGATGATTGTTGATGCAAGTCTTTCAACATATGATTATAATCTTATCAGGCAGCATACTTCAGAAATAAGCCAAAAAATATATCCTTCATATTAACCTAATATTAAAGGTTATTTATGTTTCCTGTAAAGGATCTTTGAAACATTCAAATTGAAGGCAATAAGTACTATTACTTTAGTATTCTGAAAATTCACCTTATATGGAGAGTGGGCGAAAAAGTGGGCGGACCACGCCCATTTTTTGTGTCCAATGCTGAATCGTTCTCAACATTATTACTGTAAAATTTCATTGCCATATCTACTTTTATTTGACTGTTATGTCTTTTGGCATCCTAAAAGTGACAAAAGTCCCACTGTGCGGCGGCTGTAAGCTCCCATACTACCAAAGCAGCGTGCAAGAAGAGAATGGCAGCACTATAAATCAAAAAATGTACCAAATCAATTACTCATTTACAGTCGTGCTTACTCACAAATAAAAATTCATGAACTAAATTATTATTTGGGTAATTATTTCTCAAGTGAGCAACATTTTTTTAATAGTCTCCAAATATTTTAAATTTTTTTATTGGGCAATAAACGCAACTTTTCACGATATTTAATAGTTTTTATTTAGAATTTTACCTTTACAAGTAACAAAGATACTTATAGCGATTTATATTTTTTTTTTAATTTGCGTATAGCTAAATATTTGATGGGTCAAAAAATAAATAAAAATGTTCCAAAAATATTGTTTTCCTTTGCTTCAAATAATAAATAATGACGATGCACTATGGGTTTTTTTTTCGTTTTTTTTGGCATCAACTTTAAATTGATAGAAAGCTAAGTTTTTGCACATAAATTATTCAAATTAAAGTAGAATTTCGGTTTTTGTTTATCTTATGATTCGACCACGCCTACATCCCCTTCCCCGAACATGGTATCTAAAATTATTTGGAAAATTCAAAATACAAAAACATCCAATTTGGCCAAACTTATTAATAAATTTTGTCCTAAACGGTCAAGGAAAAGCTTCTCAATTTGATCAATTTGGAACCACTTTTTCAATGTTAACAAGTTTTAGTTCCAAAGGTTTTAGTTTTTAAACAATACGATATTTAAGTTAGTGTTGTGTGCTGAAAATAAAAAACAAATATTAAATTATTAAAAATTAATTTATGTTTAAACAGCTTAGTTAGGCTACTTACGACGTATGAGAACTTAATTTTCTTCTCTTTCGAAATATTCTTCGTCTGAAGCAATCACTTCGAGTTCTTCATTAAGTTCTTCGTCATCCTCTAACTCATCTTCTTCAGATTCATCAGTATTTGGTAAAACTTCAAAGCGTGGTGACTGCAGCAGCGAGAAAACTTCATTTGGTATGTTTTTTTTTTATTTTTAATTTGTCTTGCTTTTATGTAGATACTAGACAGCAATGGGTCCGAAGTATCTAAGGCTCTGTTAAAAACATCGGTCATGTGGTCCAGTCTACTGCATTTTCTTGCATGTCCCCTCCTATCACTCATATGTTTTATTTCGGGACTCGGATGCGTGTTTCGCAAGGCAGCCAACAGGAACCAAGGAACTCTCTATTATTTGTTGACCATGTACGAGCACCTTGTGTACAGTAGGCGTCATTGGATACCAAGAATAATTATTCTGGTAAACTTCAAAAACCTTTTCGCAGAAAGTTTTAAACTTACTTGAGCTTATTTCATGCTCACAGGAAATAGTTATTAAAATGATGTAAAATTGTTTCAATAATTGTGCATCAACATTTAAAATTGATGATAATAGGGCTGAGTTAGAAAATTTATGAATTGTTTTCGCAGCATTAATTGGGGTTTGTCGCAGTCTTTAATGTGCCACTTCTTTATTTCGACTCTGTACGAAAGATCCATGCATGCAAAGGGCTGATTCCATACTGAAGAGCATCAATCTTAGGCTTGAAAACATCAGACTTAATATCATTAATATTAAGCAATTGCGTTGGTTTTGCTCCACAGATAGGGCAACACTGACATGAGTTGCACCCTGACAAAATGTTTAAGACTTTCCCATCAATTAGGGTCATTTGCCCTAAATATTCGACAACTTTTTTTTTACCATTATACTCGTACACATATGTTTTCAGATTTCGAATTTCGGTATCCAAGTTCTCTTTTTACTTAAGGACGAGGGCACGACTTTCATTAATGAATTCAATTTTCAAAGGCCTACAGAATCGAACAGAATAGGGTATTTTATTGATCGAAATAATTTGTTGGGCCTTGATTATCAGTTTTAATGGAATAATTATACTCGTAGAGTAAAAAGGGTATACTAAAGTAGTGCAAATGTATGTAACAGGCAGAAGGAACCATCTCCGATATCATAAAGTATATATATTCTTCATCAGCATCAACAACCGAGTCGATATAGCGATGTCCGTCTGTCCGTCCGTCCGTCCGTCTGTATGAACACCTAGATTTCAGAGACTAGAAGAGCTAGAGCAACCAATTTTTAGATGTAAGCTAGTATTGACTGTAGGCAGATCAAGTTTGTTTTAAATTTTGGCCACGCCCCCTCCCGCCCCCGCAATAAAAAATGTTGAATAACTCGCACAATTTTTAAGATATCGAGCTCAAATTTTGCAGTGTAGTCTATGTTTCAAAAGGATCGGATAATAAATGGCCGAGTTAAAAAAATGTTGCATACTTATTCGAGCCGTATGAGGTTATTAAACACTAATTGAACTGAGTAACGGGTATTTCGAAGTCGGACAGGGCCGACTTTAACTTACGCTCTCGTTTTTGTTACAAACAATGCATTATCAGAGGCAGTTAGGTCTTGAAAACGTTGTTTGTACATACTGTGTCCGGTTGAGCCATCATATCCATAGCTATAATTTTAATCGTATCACGTTTGGAAGTATATCCAACATTTCATGTTGCATTTCCAGTATGCGCGAGGCTGTATGGTCCAAAAGTTTTTGTATGGGAACTTGTGCTTAATTTTCAAAATATTGAATGTCGTCTGATCTAAGTTTTATTTTAGCACTAGCTAAATCCCTATATTGCGGGTATATATCGCAACCGTGCTTTTTTGCATTTTGCTTTAAATTAATATATTGTTCTTTTGTAAATCCATTTTCCTATAAAAATGATAAAGCACTGTCAGCTGACATTTGTACGGGCTCATTTGAAAAAAGTTTTCTTTTCATTTTACTCAGATCCTCGCTTGATCCTGCTGCTTTTAAAACAGCAGCCATGTCTTTATCTGCTGATTTTGTAGCTGAAACTCTAGCAGCATAAACTAGCAAAGGCAACGAGTTATTATTAACTTCTGAAAGCTCTGTCGCCAACTTTCGTTTTTACCGGGAGCTAGCGTTCTTATGGTCCACTTTTGGACGACCACCTCTATTTATCGATCCACAATTTACTTCGATGTCAATTATTATCATTTTAGCAAGCCATTCAGAATGCTTATTTTTAAATCTTCGAGTTTGTCGCCCGCAAATTGGCCATTTCCTTTCAAAATATTTGACAAAACCGCGTAGTTTTTCATTTACTTGTGTTTCGACGCTTTTAGTAAGGTTGTTTTCAAGCCATTCAGAATGCTTATTTTTAAATCTTTGAATTTGTCGCCCGCAAATTGGCTATTTCCTTTCAAAATATTTGACAAAACCGCGTAGTTTTTCATTTACAGGGTTGTCCATATTCGACGGACCCATCTGGCAACGCCATAACTTTTGACAGAGATGTCAGATCGCTTAATGACATACCGCGTTTGATGCGTCAGTCCAAGCATATTTTTACCATGGAACAATACACGCCACGCGACCGCTCTGAAATAGTTGAAATTTACATTCAACAGAACAAGTCAATTGTGAAAACTCAACGGGATTTTAAAAAATTAAAATTTCACATTGAATGGGACCGTAAATAAGCAAAATTGCCGTATTTACGCCACTGAAAGTCCTCAGGAGATTCAAGAAGTGCCTCTTCATGACGAAAAAGTCACAGTTTGGTGCGGCGTTAGTGCGAAATCGGTCATTGGGCCGTTTTTCTTCCAAAATGAAAATGGCCATGCTGTTACCATCAACCAGGAGCGTTATCGCGACATGATGACCAATTTTGTGATGCCAATTATTCGTCGAAAGCGTATGAGGCAGTTCTGGTTTCAACAAGACGGCGCTCCACCGCACACAAGTCGCATAACAATCGATTTTCTGAAGAAATTGTTTCCGGGCCGTTTGATGTCGAAAAGTGGTGATTTGGACTGGCCACCGCGTTCGCCCGATTTGACGCCGCCTGACTTCTTCTTGTGGGGATATTTGAAGTCAAAGGTTTACGTTAACAAGCCAAGGACCGTAGAAGAGCTCAAGGACAACATTCGTGAAGAAATAGCCGCTATTCCGGCCGAAATGTTGGCGAAAACGATGGAAAATGCTGCAAAAAGGGCACAATACGCCATCAACGCCAGAGGCGGCCATTTGAGAGATATCATATTCAAAAATTGATGTAAACAAATCTACTTGGAACAAATTAAATGATTAAGATTGCCAACCGCCAAAATTTTCTTTTTTTCTTTGATTTTTTTAAAAAAAACATGGGTCCGTCGAATATGGGCAACCCTGTACTTGTGTTTCGACGCTTTTACTAAGGTTGTTTTCCCCAATTTTTTGCAGTGTATGCTGTTTGACAGCGGCCTCTGAGCGTTTGTGGCTGACAAAAATGTCTAGCAGCTCTGCATGTTCAAATGCATATCCCTCTGGAAAATGACGATTTTTTTTTCGCAAAAATGCAAATTAAAGCAGACAAATGAAGTTGCATATTATTCTGGACACCTTAGTTAGTAACTCCACATTTAACAACCTGAGCACTTTGGAGGGCCTTGAGAGCTCTACTCCACGAAACACTGCTAAATTTGCTGAGATTAATCAAAAAAACACACATAAATAAAACACGTTTCACAAGGACGAAAACACATAGAATTTACGAATATGTTATTTAACTCTTGTTTTACATACCTGAACTACGACTTTCCATCATTTATTTTATGTGGCCAATGTGAGCAATTAATCTTTAGCAATGTGTTAAGGTGAACTGTACACAAAGCTACCACGTGCGTAATCAGCTGACTTTGACAGTGTATTGATCAATCAGTGTGACCGTAAAAAATTTTATCGATTGATTTTTTATTTAAATAGAGTATTTGTTGTGGCATTATTCTATTGTCACGGACTGTGGCATATAATTATCTGGTGTCTGTCGGAAGCGACGAAAATCCGACTCCGATTCAAGACCAAAAAGAAAGGCTGGACTGGAGTGAGAGAAGAAATTGGAGTTTAGTTGGGATTGAATTGACAATTAGCGCGGTTGGCGAATAAAATTCAGGAAACGAAAAACGCTTTAAAATTTAAAAACTCAAGAAAAACAAACAATCGAGCCGGACGCATGTTCGTAGTTGTATCTATGCTCGCGCGAGATACGCGACATTAAAAACCATCGCAATCAACAAGCTGCGCAGACTCATCTCTTCCTTTTATTTGTGAAAATCACTATTTCTTTGCTGAGCCAGAGGGTATCTGTATTTTGTACGCTCAAAATGTGGATGGAGCTGGATCCCCTCACCCCCTCGCACCGCCAATAAGTCCATTTGAGGCACCTATGAAGTCGCCAACAGCTTGCCAATAAAGAGCAAAGCGTTTGGAGGAAACAGCTGTAGTTGGAGAAACCACAGAAAAAACTACAGCGAGTTCGGATGCCAGGTCAACGACCGATTCCAACAAAGCAGCGAGGACTGGAGCAGAGAGGAACAGGCGCAACAGGAGAGGCGAGATCGACATAGCACGTCGAAGACATTTGCATTTGACGAAGAGGACCGAAGATATGCAGCTGCACTGGACAGCCTTGGTGACAGCGACAGGGGCGGGGAAATAGTGCAGTTAGAATTGCTAGAAAAAAAAGACAAAAAACATAGAGCAAAGAGAGCAGCTACGGATTTTTTTTTTGTGATTGCGAACGTGCGCAGCGTGGTTTCGGTACTTTTGTGTTTCTCCTCCCACAGCAAACCTTCGGCCTGAGATGCTGGCGCCTTCAACACACGACGAGGTAAGTGCGTATAAACATATTTGAATCGAAGAGAACCATAAGTATTTAGGCACACGCGCAAACGAAATGAGCGACTAATCCAGGCGATCAGCAATCGTAGCTAGCTGCCTGTATGCATCTGTGCAAAGCGCAGCTTTGCTTTATCGCAGTTTTGTTTTTTGTTTTGATTGTCACTTCTGGCTGCAAATATGCACATATTAAATTGGCAGAACTATTTTTTTTTGAAGATGAATTTCAAGCCTTAAAATTCACGTGTTAGAAATAATAATTTGATAGTAATATACCAGTTAGTTTTCTTGATATATATATTTTTCTACTTTTTTTGATTAGTAATTTGAAGTATTAAATCTAGGTTTTATATACATATACCGCTTATATTTATATTTTATTATATTTTATATTTTTTTTTGCTCTGTTTGAAATGCATTATTTACTCTTAGTTTTTTTATATACAATTTTCTTCCTAAAATTTGGTTAAGCTTGGGTATAATTTAATTTTCCTTATTTTGTTTTGTTTTATTTTTTTTTTTTGCTTTAGTCAACTATGAAGGTATTAGTAATAAATGAAACTGTGTATTATTAAGTGCAGCACCATGAAAAACTAATTTCTTTATTTTGAGCTGGTATTGGGGCATCTGCTGGGCATGGAAGGCATTGGAGTTCTGAGCCGGAAATGGGTTTGACTTGACGGACGAGGACTAAAAATAGGGGATCAACAATGATGGCCAAGGTTGGTCCAAAGGCCACGCATGTGCGTGTGAAGGGGAGGGTTAAGGCCAAACCACCGATCAGATTTGTGATCAAGTTGGCGAGAGCGTGTATGTGTGGGTGTGAGAGAAATAGTCAGAGCGCATGAGTCAGCTGGGGCTGGATGTGTGAGTGCGTGTGGATGAAAGTATCTGGGGGGATACATTGTATGGATGAAAAGGGTAGAAGTGAATGTAGAGCGTGTTTGAAAGTGAATGAGAGCGACAACTTGTGGGTGGATCGGACAGCTTTATTTGACGGACTTTTTTAATACTATCCACATTAGGCACGAACGATTATAAATGTATTAGATGTGTCTGGGAAAAAGAGGGCATCCGAAAGGACCACCCCGAATACGGCGAGCCGAGCCGGGCTGCCAGCGTGCCGACCAGGAGCGCAGTCCTTTTCTAACCTAACAGGTACAGACACAACATAATCTAAACATAAAAATAAAAGTTATTTTAAAAATCAGAACAACATTTTTTTTGGGTTTATGCCAAAAAAAAACGAAAAAAAACACAATGTGCGATGGTTGAACAGCCAAAACTTGAAAAAAAAATGCAATTGCGATTTCTGGAAAAAATGCCTGATTATCCAAAAAAAACAAAAATCCAATTGCGATTTCTCGAAAAAATGCCATTTTTAATTTGTTACAAAAATTGGGAATCATTTCTCGTGATATTCTTAATACACAGTATAAGTTACGTAATGGGGCGGCCATTACTTCCAGAGAACAATAATTTTTAAAGAAATAAGAGAACATTTTATATTAAGAATGCTTTGACGATCAGTAAATACAACATTGATTTTCCGGAAATCGACCGTTTTGATTTCATTGAAAAAATTCTGGAAATATCCTTACAATTGTTTAAGAGAGCTCTAAAGTTTTCAAGATGGGATGGATATGGCTTCATGGGCTTCCAGAACTCGCAATTGATTTTTTGTTTAAGTTTTGGCGGTCTATTCTTCCAGTTCAACCATCGTCAATAATTATTATATAAAGCAAAAAGAAAACAATATTTTTGGAAACTTTTTTTTTTATTAAATTAATAAAAAACGAGAAAGCTAAGATAACTTCGTCTGTGCCGAAGTTTTTATACCCTTGCAAGTGCTCGCTCTAACACTTTCAAAAAATACTCTTTTTCCCATTTTGCCGACCGATCGTTCGTATGGCTTTATGATATAGTCATCCGATTTGGCCAATACAATACAAAATTGCAGGATGCTTTCATTAGAAACAAAAAAGTTTTTCTAAGTCTGTTATCCAGACCTATCTTTTGTATGGCAGCTTTACCATATAGTTGTCCGATCTTAGTAAAACTTGGTAGAAGTATAAAAAACCATAGAAAACCTACGATTACAAAGTTTGGAGACGTTTCCATTGAAAACAAAAAAGTTTTTCTTACTAAAACTAGTTTTCCGACCGATTGTTCCTATGGGAGCTATGAGATATAGTCATCCGATCCGGTCGGCTCTAACATATTAGTAGTGTGCAGCAAAAAGAAGACTCTGTGCAAAATTTCAGCTCGATGGCTTCTGAGAGACTAGTTCGCGTAGAAACCGACAGACAGACCTACGGACAAAGCTCAATCGACTCAGCTCGTCACCCTGATCAAGAATATATATAGTTAATGGGGTCGGAAATTAATATTTCAATGCGTTGCAAACTTCTGGGCAAAATTATAATACCTTTTGCAAGGGTATAAAAATAAATCGCTATATCTTTGTTACTGGTAAAGGTAAAATTAAAAAAAAACTATTAGAAATCGTGAAAGTGGTGTTTATTGCCCAATGATTTAGATTTTTAAAAGAAAGGAAAAACGCTTTTTCTTGCTCTGCAAAATGATGTCGAGGTTAGGTCTAACTCAATTTTAACTAGTCCAAAAATATCACCTTATCACCACGGCTACTACATTCACAAATCACTTGATCTGGCAATCGGCCACAGGCTGCACTTCCTTTTTCTTAGGAATAACGCACACTTGCTTCACTTTGTGTTTAGATTTCTTTTCTGGCAGCAGACACGTCAGGTTCTTTTCAGCTTTCAAAATCAAGTGAACGAACGTGCATTTGCCTTCTGCATACGTGGCTGCCTTCACTTCTAAGTATTCTAGCTACTATCGTTGCTTTGTGCTTTGTTGTTCTGTGCAATTTCAGTTGCAACTGCGCCTGTTAGTGTTGAAGTCTCACAGTGGGTGGCGAGGGTTAAGAATAAGTTATCTTTCTCTCTATATATATAAGAGTGTGTCACATCATAAAAATGTAATTTGGCACATATTAATTTACAAAACGGAGCTGATCACCTAACACAAATAAATGGTGAATTATTCAAACAAAATTATGTTTTGGCACAAATTAATATACACAACGGAGCTGCTCACCTAACAGAAATAAATGGAGAATTATTCCAGCAAAAGTGTTTGGTTCCTCAATATTGGCAAAACGGTTTTGATATTGTGTGTGTGAAGTGACCAATATTGAAGGATCGTGTACTGTACTGCTCAGAGCCAAGCTTTTAGAACGCTGGACTACTAGACGCTACCGGATTCCAGAGCGATGACAGCAAAGTGTTCATAATTGAGTGTCTGTTTCTTGTTCGTTTTTTTTCTTTTTGTCCCTCTAAACTTTTTTATAAATAACTATAACTATAACTATAACTATAACTATAACTATAACTATAACTATAACTATAACTATAACTATAACTATAACTATAACTATAACTATAACTATAACTATAACTATATAACTATAACTATAACTATAACTATAACTATAACTATAACTATAACTATAACTATAACTATAACTATAACTATAACTATAACTATAACTATAACTATAACTATAACTATAACTATAACTATAACTATAACTATAACTATAACTATAACTATAACTATAACTATAACTATAACTATAACTATAACTATAACTATAACTATAACTATAACTATAACTATAACTATAACTATAACTATAACTATAACTATAACTATAACTATAACTATAACTATAACTATAACTATAACTATAACTATAACTATAACTATAACTATAACTATAACTATAACTATAACTATAACTATAACTATAACTATAACTATAACTATAACTATAACTATAACTATAACTATAACTATAACTATAACTATAACTATAACTATAACTATAACTATAACTATAACTATAACTATAACTATAACTATAACTATAACTATAACTATAACTATAACTATAACTATAACTATAACTATAACTATAACTATAACTATAACTATAACTATAACTATAACTATAACTATAACTATAACTATAACTATAACTATAACTATAACTATAACTATAACTATAACTATAACTATAACTATAACTATAACTATAACTATAACTATAACTATAACTATAACTATAACTATAACTATAACTATAACTATAACTATAACTATAACTATAACTATAACTATAACTATAACTATAACTATAACTATAACTATAACTATAACTATAACTATAACTATAACTATAACTATAACTATAACTATAACTATAACTATAACTATAACTATAACTATAACTATAACTATAACTATAACTATAACTATAACTATAACTATAACTATAACTATAACTATAACTATAACTATAACTATAACTATAACTATAACTATAACTATAACTATAACTATAACTATAACTATAACTATAACTATAACTATAACTATAACTATAACTATAACTATAACTATAACTATAACTATAACTATAACTATAACTATAACTATAACTATAACTATAACTATAACTATAACTATAACTATAACTATAACTATAACTATAACTATAACTATAACTATAACTATAACTATAACTATAACTATAACTATAACTATAACTATAACTATAACTATAACTATAACTATAACTATAACTATAACTATAACTATAACTATAACTATAACTATAACTATAACTATAACTATAACTATAACTATAACTATAACTATAACTATAACTATAACTATAACTATAACTATAACTATAACTATAACTATAACTATAACTATAACTATAACTATAACTATAACTATAACTATAACTATAACTATAACTATAACTATAACTATAACTATAACTATAACTATAACTATAACTATAACTATAACTATAACTATAACTATAACTATAACTATAACTATAACTATAACTATAACTATAACTATAACTATAACTATAACTATAACTATAACTATAACTATAACTATAACTATAACTATAACTATAACTATAACTATAACTATAACTATAATGATAACTATAACTATAACTATAACTATAACTATAACTATAACTATAACGATAACTATATCTATAACTATAACTATAACTATAACTATAACTATAACTATAACTATAATTATAACTATAACTATAACTATAACTATAACTATAACTATAACTATAACTATAACTATAACTATAACTATAACTATAACTATAACTATAGCTATAACTATAACTATAACTATAACTATAACTATAACTATAACTATAACTATAACTATAACTATAACTATAACTATAACTATAACTGATAGCTCTAGCTCTAGCTTAGCTCTAGCTCGAACTCTAGCTCGTAACTTCAGCTCTAGCTTAACTTAGCTCTAACTATAACTCTAGCTATAACTCTAACTATAACTTAGCTCTAGCTCTAGCTATAGCTCTAGCTATAACTCTAGCTCTAGCTATAGCTCTCAGCTGTAGCTCTAGCTCTAGCTCTCACTCTAGCTCTAGCTCTAGCTCTAGTTCTAGCTCTCAGCTCTAGCTCTAGCTCTAGCTCTAGCTCTAGCTCTAGCTCTAGCTCTCAGCTCTCAGCTATAGCTCTAGCTCTCAGGTGTCTAGCTCTAGTTTTCTAGCTTCTGCAGGCTCTTAGTTAGCTCTGGCTGTTCCTTAGCTGTAGACTCTTCTAGCTCTAACTCTATCTGTAGCTCTAGCTCTAGCTCTAGCTCTAGCTCTAGCTGTAGCACTCAGCTGTGGCTCTTAGCTCTAGCTATAGCTCTAGCTCTAGCTATAGCTCTAGCTATGACTCTAACTGTAGCTCTAGCTCTGACTCTAACTATAGCTATACTCTAGCTCTTCTAGCTATAGCTCTAGCTCTAACTATAGCTCTAGCTTAGCTCTAGCTATAGCTCTAGCTATACTATAGCTCTAGCTCTAGCTCATAGCTCTTGAATCTAGCTGCTAACTATAGCTCTAGCTCGTACTCTAGTTGCTCAGCTGTTAGCTCTAGCTCATAGCTCTAACTTAGCTATAGCTCTAGCTCTAGCTATAGCTCTAGCTCTAGCTCTAGCTATAGCTCTAGCTATAGCTCTAGCTATAGCTCTAGCTCTAGCTCTAGCTCTAGCTATAGCTATAGCTATAGCTCTAGCTATAGCTCTAGCTGTAGCTCTAGCTATAGCTCTAGCTATAGCTGTAGCTATAACTTTATAGCTATAGCTCTAGCTCTAGCTATAGCTCTAGCTATAGCTCTAGCTATAGCTCTAGCTCTAGCTATAGCTCTAGCTCTAGCTATAACTATAACTATAACTATAACTATAACTATAACTATAACTATAACTATAACTATAACTATAACTATAACTATAACTATAACTATAACTATAACTATAACTATAACTATAACTATAACTATAACTATAACTATAACTATAACTATAACTATAACTATAACTATAACTATAACTATAACTATAACTATAACTATAACTATAACTATAACTATAACTATAACTATAACTATAACTATAACTATAACTATAACTATAACTATAACTATAACTATAACTATAACTATAACTATAACCATAACTATAACTATAACTATAACTATAACTATAACTATAACTATAACTATAACTATAACTATAACTATAACTATAACTATAACTATAACTATAACTATAACTATAACTATAACTATAACTATAACTATAACTATAACTATAACTATAACTATAACTATAACTATAACTATAACTATAACTATAACTATAACTATAACTATAACTATAACTATAACTATAACTATAACTATAACTATAACTATAACTATAACTATAACTATAACTATAACTATAACTATAACTATAACTATAACTATAACTATAACTATAACTATAACTATAACTATAACTATAACTATAACTATAACTATAACTATAACTATAACTATAACTATAACTATAACTATAACTATAACTATAACTATAACTATAACTATAACTATAACTATAACTATAACTATAACTATAACTATAACTATAACTATAACTATAACTATAACTATAACTATAACTATAACTATAACTATAACTATAACTATAACTATAACTATAACTATAACTATAACTATAACTATAACTATAACTATAACTATAACTATAACTATAACTATAACTATAACTATAACTATAACTATAACTATAACTATAACTATAACTATAACTATAACTATAACTATAACTATAACTATAACTATAACTATAACTATAACTATAACTATAACTATAACTATAACTATAACTATAACTATAACTATAACTATATCTATAACTATAACTATAACTATAACTATAACTATAACTATAACTATAACTATAACTATAACTATAACTATAACTATAACTATAACTATAACTATAACTATAACTATAACTATAACTATAACTATAACTATAACTATAACTATAACTATAACTATAACTATAACTATAACTATAACTATAACTATAACTATAACTATAACTATAACTATAACTATAACTATAACTATAACTATAACTATAACTATAACTATAACTATAACTATAACTATAACTATAACTATAACTATAACTATAACTATAACTATAACTATAACTATAACTATAACTATAACTATAACTATAACTATAACTATAACTATAACTATAACTATAACTATAACTATAACTATAACTATAACTATAACTATAACTATAACTATAACTATAACTATAACTATAACTATAACTATAACTATAACTATAGCTATAACTATAACTATAACTATAACTATAACTATAACTATAACTATAACTATAACTATAACTATAACTATAACTATAACTATAACTATAACTATAACTATAACTATAACTATAACTATAACTATAACTATAACTATAACTATAACTATAACTATAACTATAACTATAACTATAACTATAACTATAACTATAACTATAACTATAACTATAACTATAACTATAACTATAACTATAACTATAGCTATAACTATAACTATAACTATAACTATAACTATAACTATAACTATAACTATAACTATAACTATAACTATAACTATAGCTATAACTATAACTATAACTATAACTATAACTATAACTATAACTATAACTATAACTATAACTATAACTATAACTATAACTATAACTATAACTATAACTATAACTATAACTATAACTATAACTATAACTATAACTATAACTATAACTATAACTATAACTATAACTATAACTATAACTATAACTATAACTATAGCTATAACTATAACTTTAACTATAATTAACTATAATTATAACTAAACCTATAACGATAACGAAAGCGATAACAATAGGGATAATGATAACGACTATACTGATGATGACAGCGGCGAAGCTATATGCTAGTATATATTAAAGGTAAATTTTAAATTTATTCTATGAAAATACTTAGGGGAAAAAGTGCCGGCCACATAAGTGTTAAGAGTTGCTGCGAATTGAGTTGCGTGAGCTGAGGGGCGAAGTGGAGAGCGGAGCACGGCGTACCGTTGCTGAGCGCGCCAGAGCGAGAGAGAGAGAGTTCCCGTTGGATGGGAGCCCAAGAAAGGGACCGCAGGAGTGCATTTACACCAACGGAGGCTGGGGCCTGAGACAGTGGAAATGTCCATTGGGCTGGCCGCGCATGGCAACAAAAGGACTTAAGAAGTGGATGCAAAGCCGATGCGCAGTAGCAGTATAAAAAGGGACTTGCGGCTGGGGACGGTATCAAACCATGAGAGTCAGAGTGCGGGTTATTTCAAACCGAGTGCCAGTCCCCAGTGCATGATTTTACAAGCGAGAGCGAATCACCAACGCGAGTGGAAGCAAGCAGAATTCGTCGAGGGAACACCGCAAGCAGCCAAGAAGCATCCCGGAGAGTGCAGTGTGAGTGCTTGAGCAAAGCGTAAAACGTCAAGCTGTGCGAAATAAACGAAGCGTCGTCGAATCTATGTGTATCGACCGGTGAGCCTGACGAGCGCGTTGCCAGCGAGAAGCAGTGCAAGCTCCACCCAGGTCAAATGAGACCTAGGAAGCTACTGGAAAAAAGCTGTGCGGTGTCCTAAACGAGAGCCTACGAGTTGTGCGGCTTTGCCAGTGTATCCGTGGTGCCAGCGGTATTAGTGGTCATTCTAGGCAAGCCAGCCGGAGTAGATTTAAGGCGACGACTAATTAAAGCTTTAATACCAAGAAACCGGCAAGAAAAGAAATCTTAAGCGGAAGCCGGCAGACTAAAAGGTTTGTTACAAAAGCTAGATCTGAACCCCCGTTGCCAACTGGCCCCCACAACAAGCACCAAATTTCCTTTATAGAGAGCACATGCAAGCATAAAGCCACCTGCAAAGGTAGACACGCCCTTAAGGGACCAGAGTGGATGTTGGGCCTGCAGTGACGGAGGGAAGGCAAATGTCTATGCAGTTCACATTAGAAATGTCTTCCAGCCAAATCCTCCAACTAATGGCTATGCACTTCCATTGGTTTTATCAGACAACTAAAGCAACCTGATTCCTGTTTTTAAAATTTTGGGAATTCGGCGATGAAATGGCCTTGGGAAACATTTTTCTAAAACGTCAACAAAAATTGCAGACGGAGTCGCGACGTCTAGGGTTGGTAAGGTGACACCCTCTATTGCGATGCATGGGAATGTTGAGTACAAACCCTCTGCTGCTGCGCTGTTGGCTAAAGCGCCAGCTTTGGGGAGCCTGAGAGACAACTTCGAAAACAAAACCCAGATAGTCGAATTTGGGCGATCGTCGATAAACTACAAACGGTTCGTACAATAATGTGCGGAAGCCCTGTGTGGATAAAAAAAATAAGGAACACCCCCATAGACACAAAAGTTCTTGGTTCCTCGATGTGGAAAAATGTTTTTTTGATGTGACATTCGTGTCGAGAGGAATACAATTGAGCTCGCTCCAGCCGTCGGTAGTTGCAGCAACAACAACAAAACACAATTCATGCAAAAATAATCTAAAACAATTTCACATCATAAAAATGTAATTTGGCACATATTAATTTACAAAACGGAGCTGATCACCTAACACAAATAAATGGTGAGTTATTCAAACAAAAGTATGTTTTGGCACAATTTAATATACACAACGGAGCTGCTCACCTAACAGAAATAAATGGAGAATTATTCTAACAAAAGTGTTTGGTTCCTCAATATTGGCAAAACGGTTTTGATATTGTGTGTGTGAAGTGATCAATATTGAAGGATCATGTACTGTACTGCTCAGGGCCAAGCTTTTAGAAACAGGTTTCCAACCACATCATTTGTGGAACATGTTGCATAATGTACCGAGCTATAAAAATTTTTCAACGCTGGACTACTATACGCTACTGGATTCCAGAGCGATGACAGCATAGTTTCAGTGTTCATAATTGAGTGTCTGTTTCTTGTTCGATTTTTTTTCATTTTGTTCCTCTAAATTTTTTGTAGGTTTTGTTTTAGACCTAATGGTTCAGATATTTCTTATCAATTTTGATTGGTTTTTCCTCTACCATTGTCCTCGTTTTGCCTGCATCTCAAATGGGAGGTAAGGAGTCGACAGTCTCTGGTAATACGGCTAATGTCGTAAATTGTGTGCAAGTTGTCGACCATACGGGTCACATAGAAGATCTAACGTTTTGGATAGTGGTGTTAGGCACTATAACAGCAATGCAATTGGCCTTAAAGATGTATCTTCTTAATAAACACTCCTAAAAACGGATGTACATTAAGACTGCCGTTCTGGAACGGGCGTTCACTATTTCCGGTTCCTCGGTTCGTTCTTAAGTTTTTTTTGTTTTGCTCAATTAAATCTTTTTGTCGCCCATTATATTTTTGTTGTTATACATATGTCCGCTTGGTGTTGTCCAAAGAAGTCCAGTTGACCCATTGATAAAATTTTTTTTGTATTTGCTTAAAAATTTTACTAACGCACCCCGCAGCAACATGAAAGCGCTGTCATAGAGGAATGTAAGGGGGTAAGTGTTCGCTGAAAGTGCCCCGTGTAAGGTTGATCACTAAATAAATTTAATTGCAATGCAAAATAGTTTTTATCAGTTTTTTTTTAGGTTTAATTTTCTTAAAATTCTAACTTCCTTTTTGCTCAGAGGTTTTCCTCCTTTTATATGTTTAATTATTCTTTCTTTTCAAAAATTAACTATGCTTTTATTTTTATTCGTTTGATCTTTGTGAGTTCGTGTTCACGGACGAACCAACAAAGCGTGGCCTCATGTGGAGGCGACGTAAGACTCAACTCGGGTTGAGATGTGCATTCGGTTCCCATCTGGAACTGAAGTATCTCTGGAATTTTATATCCTATATGTATAAAGTTGTTCAACCTGACTGACTGACTGGTGACCGTTGTGCAGCCCAAACCATAAGAGATAGAGGGCTGAAATTTTGACAGAAGTTTCCTTATATGATGAAAGTGCGTACTAAGGCGGGGTTTTGGAAAATTCCACCCGGAAAAGCCGGGAAAGCGTCGGAAAAGTTTGTATGGGGAAAATTTTATTTTTGATCGGAATGACTTGAAACTCGGTTTGTAAGCAAAGTATGCGAAATAATTGGACACGTGTTTTCCCGATTTTTAAAAATCCACCCACAAGGAAAATTGCCAGAAAATTCGATATGCAAAAGTGAATTTTTCCCCCGATTGACTTAAAATTCGGTTAGTAGGGATAGTAAGTGAAGTAAATTGAGATGTCATTTTCCGATGTTGGAAAATTTGACCGTAGGGCCGGAAAATTCCCGCAAAAGCGTCGGAAAAGTTTGTATGGGGAAAGTTTTATTTGACATCCGATTGACTTGGAACTCGGTTTGTAAGCAAAGTATGCGTTAATGTTTTCCCGATTTCGGAAAATCCGCCCACAAGGAAAATTGCCGAGAAAATTCGATTTGCAAAAATTTATTTTTCCCCCGATTGACTTAGAATTCGGTTAGTAACTGAAGTAAATTGAGATGTCATTTTCCGATGTTGGAAAATTTGACCGTAGGGCCGGAAAATTCCCGCAAAAGCGTCGGAAAAGTTTGTATGGTGAAAAGTTAATTTGACATCCGATTGACTTGAAACTCGGTTTGTAACCATAGTATGCGAAATAATTGGACACGTGCTTTCCCGAATTCGAAAAATCCGCCCACAAGAAAAATTCCCGGGAAAATTTGATATGCAAAAATCAATTTTTCAGCCGATGGACTTAAAATTCGGTTTGTAAGGAAAGTAAGTGAAATAAATTGACATGTCATTTTCCGATGTTGGAAAATTTGACCGTAGAGTAGAAAAATTCTCGGAAAAGTCTGCAAGCTAAGTAACTATAATTAACCCGATTGAATTGAAATTCGGTTTGAAAGAATAGTAAGTGAAGTTTCATCCGGTTGACTTGAAACTCATTTGTAAGGATGGTTAGAAAGATAAATTGAGATACCAGTTTGCGAGGAAAACTCTAGGAAAATTATGCATCCGAAAAACTGTTTTTCAACCGATTGACTTGAAACTCGGTATGTAAGGACCGTAAAAAAATTAATTTGTAATGTGATCTTCCGTTTTTTGGAAATTTGGCCCTAGGGTCGGAAAACTTCCGCAAACTCCGAATGCAATAACCGATCATCCGATTCGACATGAAACTAAGTTTGTAGGGATAGTATAAGAAATAGCGAGAACGAAAATTATAACGATATCGGTAACAGTAAAGGTAACGAGAACAATGACGATAACGAAAATTGAACAACGGCTGTTGCACCATGGGTAGAAAATTGGTGGTTAAGACTGTATAAAAGTTTAGTTTTCAGCGATAAGCTCCAAACGAATTTTATGAGCTACATTCAAAAAAAGTACGGAATACGTGACTTTAAATATTTTTAAATTCAACCCACAAAGTTAAAAAATATGCGGAAAGTTGTTGTATGCAACTCTTTTGATCTTCATTTGATCAGCTCCGTAAACATATTGAAAGCATCACATTAAAAACAAGAAAGAAAGTCGGTAAGTTTTCCTGCTAACTAAATATCCAGAAGGAACAAGCCATCTATCTTCAAAACTGTGGGAGATATGACGTTTTTTCTAAATTGCGGGGGCGGGAGGGGTCGTGGCCAAAATTGAAAATAAACCTGATCTGCCTGCAGACATAAGAAGCATATGTCCCATACATGTCAAACTTCTATCTCTTACCATCTCTGAGATCTGTGCGCTCATACGGACAGACGGACATGGCTATATCGACTCGGCTGTTGATGCTGATCAAGAATATATATACTTTATGGAATCGGAGATGCTTCCTTCTGGATGTTACATACTTTTGCACAAACTTATAATACTCTATGTACCTAAGGTACAGAGTATAAAAATTTTACCAGCATGATAAATAAGTAACAAATTGATGCAAAGCGAGCGAAGCCGCTGGTAAATAAAGCTAGTTTATAATAAAATCTTTGATGGAATGTGAGCACTAAATAACTATGTGTGCTTAATGAACTAGTTGAGGGGTGTTGGTATGGGAAAAAGGGGATAAGGTAGGTCAAGCCCGGGGCACGAATTATAATGTGCCGGACAGCGAAAAAAAGCAATTAGCTGGGGTTTGGGATATGAGAAAGATGCTAGTTTTGAGTGAGCTAGAAACATTGTTTTTAGAGTAGGATAGTCTTAAGATGAGGGATCTTGCTTCGTAGTCAGCACAATTAATTCGACGATGGGTCTGGTAATGGGACCAGCGCGGGTCTGTAAGTCCACCACGCTGACATGATGATCCGATCCAGAATGGAGCTTGATGACTTTTCCCAGCCGCCAATCCGTTGGTGGGCATGCGTCGTCTTTTATATTGACAATTCCGTCGATTCCTAGGTACTTTGAGGGATTTTTTATTAGTATCACCTGTGGAGTTCAGTTAGGTATTCGTCGCGCCACCGTTTACTGAAATCGTGGTGCATAATTTTGGGTTTTTGCCACCGATTAGTGACAGAGAGAGTTTCACTTGGATTTTCCAATCGAATAATGTCAAGTTTGACAAGGGATGTGATGTTGTTGGATATTTCGGCATGTGCAGCGCACCAACCCAATATACGAGCTATTGGTCTAAGGGCTTTCGAGTAAGACTAGAACTTGTCGCACAAGTCAGCATCGCTAGCCTGGGATTCTGGGGGCGAAATTTCGATTCGGGAAGGGCCATGCCAGTTATCTTTGGCAGAGGCAAGCCAACTGGGCCATTCCACCACAAAAATCCTTTAATTCGCTGCTGGTGCATCCGCGAGTACCTAGATTTGCTGGGCTGTCCTTTGGCTGGACGTGAATCCAAATTGCATTGGGTTCTATTTGGAAATGGTCGATGGTTTGACATTGTCGTACCAATCCAGGCATTCTAACCAAAGAAATTGGAGTAGAAGTTTGGCATGATTGGCGTAAGCCAGCCTGCGGGGTCAAACAAAGTGGATGCGTGCGATGCAGGCTTGAGTGCTGCTCTGATTTGGAATTGTGTCTCAGTGTCACCTTCCAGAGACTGATCTCCGGAGAGAACGTCATCCACATTGTAAATAAGTTCTCAGCCAGGGTAACGCTCAGACTGACCAAGGTGAACTACAAGAAATTTGTAATTCGCGGGGCTTTCTGGGAATGATAGGGTGGTGGGACAGCGGTTCTCTAAGGATGCTCTACCACCGAAATAATGCCACTAAGGTGTCCCTCGTATGCCCTTTATCCTCTCTGTCTCTGTTTGCCTTATGGGAAACTCCAAGAGGGTGAAGGGCCACGCGGTTAGTGCCCTACGTGGCCGTTTCCTAGCTTGAGAGTGTCTAGATCAGATCAGGACACGTGGTTAGTACCCGACGTGACTTGACTACGAACCATAGAGACTCGAGGGTGGGCAGGGTCACGCGACTTAGCCCTCAAAGGATATTAGCTACGGTCAAATAAAACTCGGGGCCGGACGGGGCACACTGCGGGTGCTCCACGTACCTGGACAACGACTTAAGGATAAGGAAGTTTGGTCAGATCACGTGGTTAATACCCTACGTGTCTGGGCTACGGCTAGAGATACCCACGGCTGGGACAGATCACGTGTTTAGTTCACTACGTGTCTTTTCTACAGCTTACGGATATTCAGGGACGGGACAGATCACGTGTTTAGTGTCTTCGTCTGCTTCCTAAAGATAATCAGGGAAAGGGGCAGATCACGTGGTTAATACCCAACGTGTCTTAACTATGTCCTAGAGGATCACAGGGAGGGGACAGATCACGCGGTTAGTTCCCTACGTGTCTTTTCTACGGCATAAAGGTATCCAGGGATGGGACAGATCACGTGGTTAATGCCCAACGCGTCTCACTAGATCTTCTACTTAGTTTATCTGGTGGGACTTTCTCTCCAAATGATTCCAACAGGTGACACAAGTTTCCAATTTCACTTGGACATAATTTTCAATTTCTTCTTCTATAATTACTGCCCTAACTGCACCAGTCCCAAACTATTTCTGACACGACTCTTACTCTGTACTGGGCTTGCTCGCTTGCCTTCTTTAAGTTCACTCCGCTGGACTTCGCTCTAGCACTTGTTCGCCTGCACGCCGAAAACTGACTGTCCATAATCTTCAATCAACTCTTTTTTTCATGCCGGACAAGGCTTCGGGTTTCTTGGCAGCGCAGCAGCAGCAACTCGATCGCATGTTCGCCCTCTCACTCTCTCTTGTGCCTTCGCGCCTTCAACTCAGTAGCCGGTGGTCCCGTTGGATTTACCGTAACCGTTGCCCAGCATTGCTGTGTGCGTGTGTGTGTGCGCGATTTGCGTGCAGCTTCAGTTGCTGGACGAGTGTGGCTGGCTCGGCACTCATGAGTGTGAGTGTGTGCGATTCGCGCGCAGCTTCTGCAACCGTGCGAGTGTGTCTGGCTCATCATGCGTGCGTGTGTGTGCGTGTGTCTGTTGTTGGGCGAGTACGGCTGGTGTCAGGCGTGTGTGCGAGAGAGTTGCGCGCCGATATATGGGGATGACACGTCTGCGAGTGAGGAGGTAGTGATGCGGCCCGACTTAGCATAAAATATTTGACTTCATTGCCTCTTTTTAATAGTTGGAAATAATAATAAAATACATAATAATAATTGGAACTTAACCGTCGAATCCAGCTTATAGGGCCCATCATATTTCGGCGCCAGCTTGGCGCAAATCCCTCGGCGGTTGTAGACAAGTGGTGATGCTTTACGAGCACGGTCATTTCCAGTGAAGGCCGCCATTCCCTCCTGCGTAGATTGAAGCGGCGACTCTGCTCACCGCTGGCACGAAACGCGTTTGCTTGGACTACGTCAAACACCTCTCGCAGTCGCTCAGACTTTCTACAAATCATGTGAACATCATTGTCACTGAGGCCAGAATTAAGTGGGCTATCGATTCTTGCGAACCATTTAAATCGCCTGGCCCAGATATCATATTTCCAGCCCAACTGCAACACAGCATTGGGTACACAGTGACTTGGCTTTACACAATCTATAAAAGCTGTCTAAAAATCAACTATATCCCCACCAGATGGAGAGAAACTAAAGTGGTTTTCATACCGAAAGCAGGCAAAGCTTCACATGTGAAACCAAACGATTATAGGCCAATCAGCCTATCCTCATTTCTACTCAAAACTCTTGAGAGACTTATAGACGCACACCAGAGACTAACTATAAGTCCCTGTCATCTAGCAAGCACACAACATGCTTACAGCAAGGGTAGGTCCACCGAATCCGCCCTGCACTCTCTGATCTCAAAGATTGAAAGATCTCTTGAAATAAAAGATTATTCTTTAGTAGCAATAACATCCAACCCAAAGCCATCACCTCAGCCTTAACTTATGTGGGAGTATATGTACCGCTGGTAAGATTCATCGACCAATTGCTAACCAGCAGGTCGGTGTATTCCGAGCTTGGCGGCGCATCTGCTCGCAGATATATTAACAGAGGCACTCCGCAAGGAGGCGTTCTCTCTCCGCTACTATGGGTTGTAGCAGTTAACCGACTGCTGCGGCTCATGGAGACGGAGGGACACGTAGTGGAGGCTTATGCGGATGATATTGCCATTTTCAAATGTGGACTATTTCCACAGACGGAACTAGTGCATTTCACTAGAAGATACAAAATTCCTGATCTTATCCCCCCAAAAATCAATGGAGTAAGCCTTAAATTTGGAGACAATGCCAAATACCTGGGAGTCATTCTGGATAGGAAACTAACCTGGAATGACAACATAAACGAACGCATAAAAAAGGCAACCATTGCCCTTTTCACGTGCAAAAGGCCATAGGCCGCAAATGGGGCTTCTCCCCTTCCATAGTACACTGGCTCTACACAGCCGTGGTCCGCCCCACACTACTCTACGGAGCCCTAGTTTGGTGGCCAGCGCTTGAGAAACAATCAGTCCTCAACAATCTGCATAAAGTACAGAGAAGTGCGGAAATCTGTATTAGCGGCGCTCTCCGAACAACACCCACTGAAGCGCTAAATACTATTTTCCACCTACTTCCACTACACCTTATATCAAAGCAACTGGCTATAACAACAGCCCTTAGACTAAGAGAATTCGATGCCTGTAACACGGGTAAGTCAGGACACTCAACAATACTCAATGACCAAACGAGTATACCGTTAAACACTGATTACTGTATACCACAAACGACGTTCGTCAAATCATACGACGTGTGTATTCCAAGCCGACACGAGTGGGAAAACCTACCCCACAGCCGAGCCAATGCCATCAACATCTACACTGATGGCTCTAAGCTTGACGAAAAAGTAGGAGGGAGAGTCTTCTCCACCAACCTAAACTTGAACTTATCGTTCCGCCTTCCTGATCACTGTTGCGTGTACCAAGCGGAGGTGGTGGCCATCCAGGAAGCAGCCACCTTCCTTAGCACACTACCAATCAGAGAAGGAAACGTCTTCATATACTCAGATAGTCAAGCCGCCCTTAAAGCCCTTGACTCATACACCAACAATACCAAAACGCTTACCAAATGCCGTTCATCTCTAAATGAGATCGCACGAGACTTCAGTATACACCTTATATGGGTGCCTGGACACCGCAACATAGAAGGAAATGAGTCTGCGGAGAAACTGGCCAGAATAGGTACCACCATCGAGCTCCTTTCAGAGAAGAGCACGATAGGGATGCCTATGGCAACTTTAAAGCTCCACACAAATGCTCCTCGCTCGCTGCGGATAGGTGGAAAAACCTTTCCTCCTGTGCGGTAGCGAAGCTTACGTGGCCAACACTAAACCTAAAGCGTACCACCACGGTTTTACGCCACAGAAGGGAACACATACCGCTTCTGGTGGGAACCCTAACGGGTCACTATCTTATCGGCAGACACGCTGCACGCCTAGGAGTCACTCACAATGATTTCTGCAGAAGCTGCAGGTACGAAGAAGAGGAGGAAACAGTACAACACCTCCTCTGCCATTGCCCCGCCCTGAGTAGAAGGAGACTTAGGACACTAGGTCAACCTCTCCTACTTAACCTATCGGAGACATCCGAGTTAGAGATCCCAGCTCTATTAAAATTCATTCTGTCCACACAATGGTTCAGTAACGAGGACCCACCTCATTAACAAAATAGGTTAACAGGGAACAAATATGGCATCGCAATGGTCCCAAAGAGGCCTAAGTGGGAGGGTGACTTGTCGCCCTCAGCCATCGCAACGTAACCTAACCTATGTTGGGCAGGCGTGGTTCTCTCCCTTGGACCAGGAACACTGGGGTAAACCCAGTCGTATCCGAGACACTATTGTTCACCGCCAGCGCCATCTCAGGAAGCATCTCGTCCCACGAATCCTGTCGACCTTCTACGAACTGGGCGATTATCGTCTTCACGGTGCGATTGGCACGCTCTGTGGGGTTTTCATGGGGCGAGTATGGTGCCGTATATTGTATTTCAGCGCCCATTTCTTGCATGAACAGCTTGAAAACCCTGCTGCTAAACTGCGTACCGTTATCACAGACCAGCAGTTTAGGTACCCCGAATGTTCTTAAACTCCGTTCTCGAAACGATTTGCTAAGGTTCGAAGCGGTAGCTTTTCTGAGCGGTAGGAGCTCTAACCACTTGGAAAACAGGTCGAAAATTCCAGAAAGATGGTGTTACTCTTTTTCGAACGCGGAAGGGGTCCGACGAAGTCGGGTTGCAAAAGGTTCTGCTGCGCGCTTTGTCAACATATGACCCGCGGGTTTCTGTTCGCTTACCTTGAACTTTTGACAACTCTCGCACTTAGCGTTTCACCTTCCGGAACATCCCTGGCCAGTATTACCGCTGTGTTATGCGAGTGATTGTCTTGTGGACTCCGAGTTGGCCTGCAGTGGGGGCGTCATGACTTTCCTTCAGGACCCGCTGACGTTGACTAACGGGAACGCATAACTTCCAGGGTCGTCCGTCATCGGGACGATGTCCTAAATGGCAGCTGTCCGTTTTCACAGACGATGTCGGGGAATTCTCCGGGTTTCTCGCGGACCTGTTGGAGCTTTCTCGTTAGCCATTTACAATCGCCTCCTTCTTCGGTTCTCTGCAAGACTGCTAGCGGCTGGCAAGAGAGTGCGTCGGCAACTACATTTTGGTTTCCTTTTCGATAATGTATCTTGAAACGGAACTGCTGGAGCTCGAGGGCCCAGCGCGCTATCCGGCCTGAAGGACTCTCGATGGAGTTGAGCCATTTCAATGCCAAATGGTTCGAACTACATCAAACAAGTATCCCTCCAGGTAGCAACGATATTTTCGGATGGCCCAAACGATAGCCAGGCATTCCTTCTCAGTTTCCGAGTAGTTTTGTTCTGCTTTGTCTAGTTGCCGGCTGATGAAGGAAACCACCCTCTCGGTCCCGTCAATCGATTGGGTTAGTACGGCTCCAAGCCATGGTCGCTAGCATCCGTCTGGACGACAAACTTGGCGGAAAAATCAGGACAAGCGAGAACTGGGGCTTCTGTTAGCCACTTCTTCAACTCCTGAAATGACGCCTATTGTTTGACACCCCATTCCCACTTCTTACATTTGCGGAGGAGTGACAACATTGGTCTCACCACCGTGGCAAATTTTGGGACAAACCTCCGATACCAGGAAGCCATGCCGAGACACATGCGTAATTCCCGCAAAGATACCGGTGTTTAGAATCTAAACATGAGTCCACGATCCCACCATTCACATCTAGCAATAGAGATCATATGCTTAACCCATAAACATGTTGCGTAGTAATAACATAAATATTAATAGCCACATTGACAAGGGTCAGGATGTATCTGACCCCACGCGTAGGGATCCTTGAGATGCACAGGCTGTGTACCCCTCCCTCTAGACCGACACATATGTGTGCATATGATAATTACCAATGCACAAGCACATAAACATACACATGCCTCGTCTTACAAACGAAGCAATAGATAAGTTAGATTTAAGGGATGATTTTAACAGAATAAAAGAAGGATCGCTCGCAAGAGCGACTCAGTACAAATATTACATTACAAGCGTGCTCAATTAAAGTGTATAATTCCAACAGCCAAAACCCCCAAGGAGCAGACTTTAAAGATCAATCGTGGAAGTCTGTTCAAAAAGCATCAGCGAGCGCCAGATGTCATCGCCCAGGACAACACTCAGGCTGCCTCGGAGTCCTCGCATCCAGCAACAGAGTCCAACAAACTGGATCAACAACCCACAGATAAAGTTGAGAACAGCAACCAACAAGGACTAAAGGTCGAGCAGCTAAAGCTGCAAGTAATGAAGGTGGATCACACTCAGCAGGAGAGCGATATCATCGAGATGAAGGACACGGATGTTTTTCAGGCCCGTGAAGAGACTGCAGTCAACTGTGGCCAACCAATGTCAGAAATGATATTCTGGCTGGCGGCTACAAAGAAGCGGCTTTCAACGTACTGGAACGTACGGTAGAGAGTACCAGGAGTGTGTGCTTGAGCAACACAAAGCTTCAAGGCACTAAGAAGAAGGAGAAAAAACGATCTGACCAAGGGCGGCTCTGTACAGTGGACACAGCCAAAACAGATGGACACCGCAGGACTACAATGCGGTCGAGGCCATATGGGCCCTTTAGAGCTACTAATTTATTTCATGATTTGCAGGCAAGGCATTCTTTCATCACCAGAAAAGATGCAGCACCAAATGAGCCCACGTTGGTCAAATCGAAGCGTCAATTTAGACATTTATTAAGAGTCTGTGGTTCTTACCGAAGAGTAAGATACAAACTGGATAAGTGGATGTCGAATTGGAGGCCCCCGGAGAATGTTCGAGCGAGAACATGGGACGATCGGACTTCATGGAAATTCGCTAGATTCAAAGGATGAGTGGCTGGCGCATTTTAGGCCCCGGAGAATGTTTAGAATCTAAACATGAGTCCACGATCCCACGACTCACATCTAGCAATAGAGATCATATGCTTAACCCATAAACATGTTGCGTAGTAATAACATAAAATTTAATAGCCACATTGACAAGGGTCAGGATGTATCTGATCCCACGCGTAGGGATCCTTGAGATGCACAGGCTGTGTACCCCTCCCTCTAGACCGACACATATGTGTGCATATGGTAATTACCAACGCACAAGCACATAAACATACACATGCTTCGTCTAACAAACGAAGCAATAGATAAGTTAGATTTAAGGGATGATTTTAACAGAATAAAAGAAGGATCGCTCGCAAGAGCGACTCAGTACAAATATTACATTACAAGCGTGCTCAATTAAAGTGTATAATTCTATACAACCGGCGACTTCAGATCATGAACTGCTGCGACCTTATTAGGGTCAGTATGAATGCCCTGCTCGCTAATGACGTGACTAAGGTAAACTAAACGTCTTTTATAGAACGCACACTTTTTCTCATTTATTCGTAAGCTTACGAATGTGCTCCTTCAGGTTCCTTCCCACGACGACAATGTCGTCAAGGTAGGCGAAGGCATGGGGTTCCATGTCGGGACCGATGACGCTGTCCAGTGCGCGTTGGAACGTTGCGCTCGCCGAATGGAGTTGAAAAGGCATCACGCGCCACTGGAACAGCCCACGCCCGGGTACGGTGAAAGCGGTATACTGACGACTCTGCTTGGCCATGGGTATTTACCAGTAACCACTTTTTAAATCCAGCGGGGATATGAAACGTGCCTTTTGAAGTCGCTCTAAGATGTGGTTGATTCTTGGCGTAGGGTACGCGTCGGGGATGGATCTTGCGTTCACTTGTCGGAAATCCATACACATCCGCCATTCATCGTTTTTCTTGCTAACTACGACCACGGGTGAACTATAAGTGCTCAGAGAGGGCTCGATTTGGCCTTATTCCAGCAATTCATCCACCTGGGCATCTATTATACTTTGCATTGCGGGATTCTTAGGGTAGTATCGCTGCTTCACGGGATGATCATCCTTCATAGTGATCACATGTTCTGCTCTATGGGACACTCCCACCCGAGTTTGAATTTTGGCATCTCTTCCCCCAAGAAATCCCTAATTTTGTCTTACAGTATAGGGAGGCCAATCGTTCTCCAGCGAATCCCCGTTGAACACATGAGCTTTCGTCGAGTTAGTGCCTACGACGGCCATTGTTAACTCGGCATCTCGCTGACCGCATGCAGGACTATGCACGACGGAAGACAAGATAGGCTTAGCTGGACCTGAACTCTCTGACAATGCTGTATTTACTTTGGTGACGCTCCCGATACTATTAGGTGGTTCACACTCCCCAGCGTGTGATACCACTCGTACAGGTCGATTTTTCTGAATGAAGTCGGACGTACGTTACCGCGGGTATTAATATCTTCGGGGTCAGGAGGATTGATAACTACCCGTCGGAGGTGCAAACGTGGGTCGCCGCATTGTATGGTGGTCTCGATGGCGCATAGAAAGTCAAGACCCAGAATCGCACTATCTAACATAGAAGGCATTATTAGCAGTGGCAAACGAATAGATCTCCCTTTCAACTGAATACTCGCTAACAGGACCTACGTAATGTCTCGACAGGTCCCATCTGTCAATCTTATTCCAGTACACACCTCCCTCTTACACGGAACAGCTAGGCGCGTCATGAAGTCTTCGCTCACGAAACTTCTAGTAGCTCCCGTGTCTATAGTGGCGGCGACCGTAACTCCTTCGAGCGTGATCATGGCTATGATCTGCCCATTCTTATCCCGAAGGGGTCTTCTGGCTGGCGGGATTAAACGGCTGACGTCCCCTCCGGCTCCCGCGTCTGACGGGGACGTTGCTCGTTTCCCAAGCTTGTACGCCGGCAATATTCGATTGTCCGAATGCCTTCACGTCCGCAGTCCCAACAAACAAAACGACGTGGCTTTCGACAGTCCCTGGAAATGTGGCCGACATCCCCACAGTTAAAACACGCGCGCCGTTCACGCTCAACGGCGCCCTTTTCGTGGTATATCGTACGGTTTGCTACTTCCAGGTTCGGAGCCGTTGCCGTATTAGGTGTACCAGGCGCGGTTTAAAAGTATTGTTTGGGTTGCCAGGTTTAGATAGAAGCGAGGTGGGCTGGTGAGGTACCATGGGACAGGCGGACTCCTGTTGGCGGTTGCGTAGCTGGACGTTTTCGAACTCGACTGCCATCTGTACCAGTTGACTGAGCGAAGAGAAATCAGACCGTTTTATGTACAACTGATATTCCGGCCGGATACTCTCGTATATTCTTTCTGGCTCTAGGTCCGCAGTATACAGGGCATGGCGCATGTGCACTCTCAATTCGATGACGAAATCCTTGAAGTATTCTCCTTTCTTTGACATCGGACCCGTATTTCATCTTCTAATCTCTCGAAATATCGTGGGGGCCAAAAGAATTCTTGTCGGAACTGCGAACATGGTACGGACTGTAACCCACTCGTTAAAAACCATCTGGCCGCTCGCTCCGTGAACAGTTCGATCATTGTCCGTGTTCTCTGAAGACCAGTGGGTCTGTGTGGCCATCGTAGCAGACACCCCATTTTCGCACCCGCTCCGCGAGAGGAGCGTACATTGTGACCTCTCCCAAGTCTTTATTTATCGACTCTTCTGTTTTCGACCGAAGGTGAGAATTGCTTAAACTAGGTACATACCGAGGGATTTGTAGCTGGTGTGTGTCAGCGTCCTGGTACTGCCGGGAGGGAAGGCTGAGGTTGGACTGTGACGTCTTGACCTGGAATGGTTAAGGATCCTTCCGTTTGTCCTCCTCTGCAGGGCGACTTTTGCGATTTCCGACACCTCCAGGCATACTGGCACTCGAGGACGGCCAGCCAAGTCCATCCTTCTCGTTCGAGTACCCTGTTTCTGATAATGTCGGACAACTCACATCGCAACTCCTCGACTTTTAAATCCGGGCTAAATTCAAAATCCTCTGCTAGCGCGACTAGCTCCTCCCGGCGGAGGTAGTGCGCCCATCCGGAACCCACTCCCAGGTTTCTCACAATAGTGCACGCCGTTTATCTCCCCCTTCGGCTTCTGGTTTCGCTCCTTCGGTACTTGACATTGTACTGACCGCTCTTGAAACGGAATTCAAATTTTCCTCTTTGAGCGAAACTTCCATACACTTTTCTGCCGTTAAAGCTCTCGTAAAGACAATAGCCTGTTTGCGGGGCTTTAATCCGCTGGCAGTTATTCCCTATTTGATCAAAATTCCCCAGAGTCCCTGCTCGGACGCCACTTGTAACGAAGTTTTCTAGCCGGGGTAACGCTCAGACTGGCCAGGGTCAACCACAAGAAATTTGTAGTTCGCGGAGACTTCTGGGAATGATAGGGTGGTGGGACAGCTGTTCTCTAACGGTGTCTACCACCGAAATAATGCCACTAAGGTGTCCCTCGAGAGAGGCTTTAGGTATAAATTGATCTGTGGTATGCACACATATAGAGTACCCACTGTACCCAGTACATTTTAACTTACACACATTGTTACACTTTGTTGCAATGTTTATGTACATTCAAGGCAGACAAAAACCCTCTAACTGAACCCTCCACGAGGGTGTTGGCTGTTCAATGGACACTGTATGCACCTCGGCTTAAAGCGGGTAATACATAGTGTCTCTTGCTCGTCTTACACCTAGGAAATGCAGTGTCCAGCTAAGGTGATGGCCAACACTACCACAACAGCACAATGTTGGGTGGAGCTGAGCCAAAGCCATGGTTAGAGGTGCCAGGCAGCAGGCATAAAATGCTATGGGGTGGTTCCCACGAACAAAAATTAACCACTATGGGTACATTAATAATGGAACACACAAAGAACCCAACTCGGGCTGGGATATCAGCCCAAACGTCGGTGGAAGGCGTGACTGCTACCACCGGCGGGCACGGTGGGGAGAGATCCCCACTTCGTGTCGCCAGCGGTCACACCTCTGTCGTGGTTGGAGCAGGCCAGGACAGTTGTACAGCTACTGCCGATACGACAAGGACCAAAGTGTGGCGCGGTACTGCAGTCGATACAGACTTGGACTGTGAATCGCATGGAGGTTCAACTAATACAGAGGCGGAAGAAAAGCTGCTGCTATCTCCAGTTCGGGCGGGGTCTAGTACCAAAAATAAGGAAAAACCCACACGAACAAAGGAGGGCATGCGAGCGAAAGCCCAGTATAAAGCGGCTCTCAAAATCAAGGCGAGACTGAACGGAAGCGGTGAGCTCACCCTAGAGGAGAGAAACAAGCTTGCGTGGGCCGAGCAAAAGATTAAGGAGGGTCGAAAACACTTCGCGGAGAAACCGGCGATGCAAGCCACCTCCGCCAAATACGCCAATAAAATGGAGGAGTGCTTGGCCAACAAGCGGCAGCGCTCAACTGAGCAAGCGAAGGCGGAGGCCCCTGCCAGTAAAAAGCCCCGCCAGAGACCGCAGAACCAGGCACAACCCCTCCCCAAAAAGACAAGTCAGCCCAAGGAATCAGCTAGTGACGTAGCAAAACGGCATCTCACCGTAGCTATCGTCGACAAAAGCGACCCTAACGGCAAGATGACGCCCGAACAGTGGAAGCAAGTAGAGGAGAAGCTGTTCGAGGAAATTTTTAAAAGGATGGAAGATCCAGCAGCGCAACCTGTAGCGTTTTACGGAGCAGGCTGGCTGTATGGAGTCAAAATCCTAAGATGCAAGGACGACCCCACCCTTAAGTGGGTCTCAAGCGTCGTTGCAGACATGGGAAGCCTGTGGGAGAGTGCCCAGCTGGAGGTTGTGGACAGAACCTGCATTCCGTCCGTTCCGAAGGCGAAAGTACTCTTTCCACGGGTCACACCAAAGGAGCAGGCGCTGAAACTTCTACAGTGGCAGAATCCTGATGTGCCAACTGGAGACTGGAAGGTACTGCATGTTGCAAAGCCCGACAAAAACGGGCAGCACATGGTCCTCCAGATCAACAAGGAAGCCGAGGATCTGCTCTACCCAAGATTCGGGGTGATGGCATGGGGAGTAGGTAGCGTGCACCTTCGTCTCAAGAAACGCCACCCCGAGGACACTAATGAGCACACACTGGAGGCTGGAGAGGTGGAGAACGACCTCGGCATCGACATGATGGTCGAAAAAGCCAGCAGCCTCGATATTACGGGGGCAGTACAGTCTGCTGAAGAAGACGAGGATGGCGACACAACCTTGCAGGCTGACCCATCGGGACCGGAGGATGCGGACACCAGTCATGCAGTTGAAGGTCCTCCAGGTCAATTTGCATAAGAGCAAGATCGCCTCGGCGGAGCTCCTTCTAACCTTGGAGGAAGGGCCCGCAGATGTGGCTTTAGTTCAGGAACCTTGGATAGCGGAGGGAAACAAGGTCTCCGGACTAAAGTCACAAAACTACAACATCTTTTACCCCACCCCAGTAAGTAGAGCAAGGACTGCTATTCTGGTAAGAAAAGGCATCTATGCGTATTTAATGACTAATTACAGCACGGACGATCTCACTGTTGTGGCCTTGGAGGGTGGCAGGGACGAGCCAATTCTTATGGCGTCCTGCTACATGGTGCATGAGCGAGAGGCACCACCAGCTGAACTCGGAAGACTGACGGCGGAGGCAAGCTACAAGCAGCAACCCCTCGTCATCGGAACGGACGCCAACGCACACCACACTGTGTGGGGCAGTCCGGACATGAACGACAGAGGTGAGTCTCTCTAACATTTTATTATACAAACCAGTCTAAGTGTAGAAAACGTTGGAGACGTACCCACATATGTGGGACCAACCTCAGCCAACGTCCTAGACTTAACCATGACCCTAGGGAACAGTACTCAGGCGTCAGAATGGAGAGTTCTTGATAAACCCTCCTTCTCCGACCACAAGTACATCCAGTTCAAGATACAATTTGACTATTGTCAAACTAGAAACGTCTATAGGAACCCCCGGAATACCGACTGGGTGAAGTACCTTAAGACAGTGGAATCAAAACTGCCGACGTCAACGCCCATCTGCTCGGTGGAAGATATTGAGAAGTTCGTGATGACGCTCACTGTCAATCTCATCGAAGCATACAAAACCTCGTGTAGGCCCACAGTTACAAAAAGGAGAACCAGACCCCCCTGGTGGACCCCAGAACTGAAAGAGCAGAGGAAGGACGTCCAGAAATGCTTCTAACTCGCCAAACAAGCGGATGAAGTGATCATCTGGGAGGAGTACAAGATAAGACTTCGCTTATTCAAAAAAGAAGTAAGGAAGGCAAAGCAATACTCATGGAGAACCTTCTGCTCCAGCATCGAGAAGGTCTCGGAAGCAGCCAGACTCAGGAAGCTGCTTTCAAAGCAGCCACCTATGCAGAGTCAACTAAAAACAGACGAAGGTCACTGGACAGAAAGCAGCAAGGAAGCTACATGCGCTCTACTTGATGCGCACTTCCCGGGCTGCACTATAGTCACCGAGCCAGATACGCTTCAGGACTTAAACACTCAACAAACTAACATCCCAACCAACTTAGTCACTCCAGAAAAAATCCGATGGGCGATCGACTCGTTCGCGAGCTACAATTCCCCCGGTCCGGATGGCATAATTCCCGCCATGCTAAAAACGACTAAAGGTTTAGTCGTACCATGGCTACAGTCCATTTTTGAAGCCTGCCTGGGGTGGGGCTATGTACCTGTGGCCTGGAGGACAGCACGTGTTGTGTTCCTACCCAAAGCGGGGAAATGCAGTCACGTGCAGCCAAAAGACTACAGGCCCATTAGCCTCACTTCATTCCTGCTTAAAACAATGTAAAAATTACTTGATCTCCACATAAGAGAAGGCATGAACCTGACCTTGGAGAACAACCAACACGCATACACGAAAGGGAAATCGGTGGAAACAGCACTACACTCCCTAGTAGCCACCATCGAGAATCATCGGAAAATGTCCATCGACTCTCAGCTCAATCATGGACTCTACACTCAAAGAGATACTAAAATAGGCCACAGAAGCCGGACTTAGTATTAATGCGGAGAAGACGGACCTCATTCTCTTTATCAAGAGATACAAGGTACCGCTATGGATTCCTCCAAAGATAAATAGAATAACACTAACACCAAAGAATAACGTCAAATACCTTGGACCAGTAATCGATAGTAAACTGTCATGGAAGGCGAATGTGGAAGAAAGAGTGAAGAAGGCGACCAACGCACTATATGCATCCCAGAAGATGCTGAGTAGCACTTGGGGCCTATCACCAAGTCTGATGCACTGGCTTTTCATTTCAGTAATACGACCGATACTGCTACACGGCATACTGGTATGGTGGCAGGCCACGGAGAAAACCACATACCTAAAGCTGATGGAGAAGACCCAGCGACAGGCACTGGTCTGTATTACGGGGGCGCTGAGGTCCACTCCAACCAAAGCATTAGAACACATCTTAGGTGTCAACCCTCTGGACATCCAAGCACGCCTTCTGGCACAAAAGACCGCCCAACGTCTATGTGCGACAGGCACCATGGCGCTACAAAGCTATGGACACAGCATTGTTGGTAGAGAGATCAATAGTAGCACGGACTACATTATGATGCAACTATATAAGGTGAGGCCACGCCAGTGAGAGTTCGCTGCAAAGTACCCCGACGTTCAGTGCTGAGCTTACTGTTGAAGCGTAAGGTTGTCCGCGGATGTCGATTTTTTGTTTGTTTTGTTTATGTATTTGGGGGTGGTTTTTTTGCGCTGTAGCAAAAAATGAATACATACTCAGCTGTGCACATTTTCTGTTGTTGTGGCCAAGGCCATGATCATGATGCAACAAAAAGTGTATCACACAAATATTTGTTTAATTTGTATATAAATAATAAATAACACAATACAATTGAAAAAGGTTATATTGTTTTTTTTTTTAATTTTATGCACCAAACATAGAGGTAAAAAAATGTTATAGAATCTCTCTTTTTGTACATAATTTTGCATCGCGGAAATGCCCATATCCCAATGTTAGTACGAAGCTGATAAATACAAATAATTATTTTTTATTAACATTACTAATGTTTAAATGGTTTTAATTAATATTTACACTAGTATTGGATTGTTTCCTAAAATGTATTTTTCTTCTGACAATTGATTGAGCGATCGCATTTGTTGTTACACACACAGACACACCCGCTTACATAAAGTGCGTCCATGTGCGCCACTCACTCTCGCTCTGCCACTCGCTCTCCCACTCGCTCTCCCACTCTCTCTAACAATCTCTCTCGCAGCTTTAGCCAGTACGCCGCACACTGGCGTGGCCTCACCTTATATAGTTGCATCATAACCTACATTATCTCAAAGATCAACCCAATATGCACATCTGCACTATTGGGACCAGAAGACTGGCGTACAGGACTGGCCCAAGAAGCAACGCACCTCTTTACAGACAGCTCAAAGATGGACCTAGGAGTCGGAGCCGATGTATACTGTGCATAGCCAGAAATAAAGCTCTCATACAAACTGCCAAACCACTGCACCATATTCCAGGCGGAAGTCTTCGCAATAAGGAAAGCAGCGGAGTTGGCGGAAATTCACGCTCCATACAACTAAATAAATATCTACGTGGACAGCCAAGCGGCAATCAAGGCAATGCAAGGACACTCCATCAACTCCAGAAATGTCCTGGCGAGCAGGGAAGCGCTAGATTCCCTCAGCATCTCCAGAAAGGTGCAAATCTACTGGATTCCCAGCCACCGGGGCATCGACGGAAACGAGATGGCAGACAGTCTTGCAAAAGCCGGAGTCGTACTCGGCCAAGAAGAAACACTAAACATACCTATCTCCATACAGACGCTTCATAGCAAGATGGAAGAGATAGCAGAGAAAGAAGCGGAGGTAAGGTGGGAAAACACCAGAGGATGCAGAATCTCTAAAATTATGTGGGAGACAAGAGACAAAAAACTTACGCACTATCTGCTACAGCTCCAGAGAAGAGACTGTAGACTGCTCATTGGCATACTAACGGGACACTGCCTAGCAGCCGCTCATGCGATAAAGCTGGGCATAACAACAGAGGACACCTGCAGGAAATGTTTGGAACCTGGAGTCGCAGAAACTCTAGAACACCTAATTTGCAGCTGCCCAGCAATTGCCACGACAAGATTACAAATTCTGCACACCCCACGGTTCTCTTCTTTGGAGGAAGCGGCCAAGAGACCCCCAAAACAGTTATTGGCATTTGCCAAAACGACAAGAATCCTCCTGGACTTCTAAGACAAACGTACCCAAATAATCACCCGGCCTCATTAAGGACCCTAAGGTCTATGTGTGACCCCATCTGGGGTCACCCGGAACTACCTACCTACCTATGTACATTCAAGTCCCACGCTTAAAGTCAAAGTAATATGATCCTTCAAACTTCATAAGCTGGCGGCGCAGTTAACATGAGCCAATCCATGTGCACATAACACACTCTCCCGCACAGCGCAGCTCTGAGCGTTGTGTAAATAATAAACACATAATGTAGTCGCTCCGCTGCCAGCGTTTCTGACAGCGTAGCTGCGCGACTTTAGCTTAAGCAAAGCGTACCATAATTCTAAGCAGTCAATCCGAAATTGGAGGCACTTTGTGCCTCGTGTAATAAAGTTAACAAATATAAATGCACAACCTGACTAAGTTTTTTTAACGGGATTGACATGGAATGGCCCCAACTTCTACATGGCGACCGTGCAGTTGGTCTAAATAGACCTAGACCTGGATCTACAGGAATACATACTATGGAACAGCAGCAGCAGCAGTAAATTTTTCCAATAAAAATTCCAATATAATGGATCCCCAACAACAGCAGCAGCAACAACATTACCTGAAGCAGACAACAGCACCAGCAACAACAACAGCAGCAGCAACAAAATAATCAAAAAAGAAAACGAGTACGTACCACAGTAAAAACAAATATCAACGATTCGTCTATGTCCAGACATCAACAATCAGAGCACATCGCTCTGCAAGATACTGCTCCTGTCGAGCAAAGGGACGCACCCACCTAACAAGCGGCTATAGAGGTGTATCCCAACGATGGACCACGCCCATTCACAATAGCTGAGTACAGGGCACGACAGCAACAAAACACGAAACCAAAAAAGAAAAGAGGCGGACGAGAACACAAGCTGCTAGAAGAACGCATACTTACAATCAACATAATAAAGGCTTAAAAAACAAAAGACGAAAAAAGAACCTACCAGGAAAAACTAGAGGACATCAAAGGCATCCTGAAGAACTGGAGAAAATCCAAACCACTTTGCAGAAGAGCAAAGTAACGCAATAAGGCTGCAGTAATGCGAATGCCCCATTTTGCCTTTATTTTTAAAAAACAAAACCACAAGCGAATGAGTACAATCTCTGCTTGTAAAATACTAACCCTTGCTAGGCTTTTATACTAACAACATATGGCTGGTATTGTTTTATATAGAGCACAATAATGTAAACCAGTCATATGTCCCCTAACTAACTACCACTATTTTCCTTTCAATCAAAAAAAAAATGTGAATATACATTTGATAGACAGAAAAGAAGCGAAAATTTTTTTTAATTTCAGACCAAAGTCATATCAGATAAATGAATTCTGTTTTTTGTATATTGAAAAGAAGATAAACCCAAATTAGAAAACTGGATTCAGAAATAATTAATGGAAACAGGATTTCGAAAATGAATCCCCCATTTATCGTTAATAACAAGCTTTCAATTATGTTGGACCATACATCAAAAGTTGCGGATTCAAACGCAAGCGTTATAAATACAGTCGAGGTTTCACAACCCGAACTGAAACTAATAACAATATTGCTAATAATCATTGTCGTACTATTGTGTGCTAACACTTTCACTAAGTTGTATAAGTTGCACAATAGGTGTCTAAAGAAGAAATATATAAGTAGAGCAAACGACCTTGATAAGATATAAAAAACAAAAAAATAATTAATGATATTGTCTGCATACATATGTAAATATTTTTTTTTAAAAGAAAAACACAAAAGAAGAAATAATAGAAGTTCATGATAATTTCATCCTAAAAATTCAACAATTATTCTCAGAAGAACCAAAAAGACAATCGTATTGACCACCAGTACCGGTGTTCAGCTTAGATCAGTATAAGGAATAAAATACTGAATGAAATTATAAAATAACATTAGATTTCTATTATGGAATGGCAAGATATTGTTAATAATATAAACGAAATCAGAACTAAGTTTGAAAAATCTTATAAATGCATTACTCAAAACAGACATGTACAAGAGGTTACTGCTAAAAAACATGCAACCATATTGGTAGATTGCTTTAATCAAGCACGAAAAACCATATACGACCATAAAGATTTATTAACAAACAAACATTGGTCTCAGGTATACTAAAGTTTTAATCAAATTTCGATCAAACTTGATATCTGTAAAAACAAGACATAACCTAGACATTTCAATACCAAATATTATAGATACCGATCTAACAATCGAAACAGGTGAACAACCAGAATCGATAGATCAAGAAATAATTGATTCAGAAGATGAATCAGAAACAGAAATAGACGAAAAAGATTTACACGATTTGGCAATTCCAGCTGTAATAACATTACCTGAGTTGTCTGATCAAGAAGATTCAGCTTCGACTTCGACTCCAAGTGTAATCGAACAAAAACCATACACAATGACTGACACATCAGGCGCCGACAGGGCGTATATAAGAGAAATCGCTCAAGCAATTCCCGAATTTGACAGTAAAAAATTGCATCTACAAAGATTTTTAACAGCAGTAAAGTTGGTAAACCTTACAAAAGGACCATATGAAAGAAGTGATAAAATCAAAAATAGTCGTCTCAACGCTATACAAAGTCCAGAATGAAACAACAATCGACGCGATTATCCAAGAATTGCTGGCTACGATTATCGTTAAAACATCCGATGTAGGCAAGGTCAAGATGGCAAATGTTTTCCAAAAGGGAAAAACAAACGAAATAGTAAACTTACGTAAATTGTTAGAGTCGTCGTATATCGATGAAGGACTTAGTGCAGAACATGCTGATACCTTCAGCACAAAAGAAGCCATAACGACCACGATCAAAAACTGTGAGCATGGTAAGTTGAAAACTATTCTGGAAGCAGGCACGTTCAAAACAATGAACGAAGCCATTACCAAATATATACATTATAGTACAGAAATGACGGGCAACGCAAGCACACGCATACCCAAAGAGCACACGGCTAAAGAGGTAATAACTTCAGAGGAAATTACCGCGGAAGAGGTAGCTTCCATAATAATAATAATTACCAAAACAATAATGGTTACCAAAACAACAACTACAGAGGTAAAAATAGAGGCCGTGGAAATTTTTCAGGAAATTACAGAGGCTTCAATCAAAATTACAATAATGCCAATCGAGGAAATTTCAACAATGGAAATCGAGGCAACAAAACAATCAGAATAACCAAATAACAACAGAAATAATAACGTCAGACATGCACAAAGCACGTCGGAAAACCAGCAAAATCCCTTAAGAATTCAGAACCAATATACGCAAAAATTCACACTATCAATCTCAGTTAAAATATTTTTATAAATTTAAAAAATGAACACACAGGAAAACTATTTACATTTTTAATAGATACAAGATCAGATATTTCAATTATAAAAGAAAATTCCAATATATTTCAAGATATCGATCACACTCATATAACACAAATAACTGGAATAGGAAAAGGTTCAACAAAATCACTTGGTCAAACATTTCTCGAATTAAGAACAGGTAACTTCATTATACCATACAACTTCCATATAGTACCAACTGATTTCCCAATACCAGGAAATGGAATTATTGGATTAGACTTCATAAAAACATTCAATTCTCTAATCGACTTCACTCCAGACAGCGATTCTTTAATACTAAGACCAAATAATTTACAATCTTCAATACACATTCCAATTGTCTATAATACAGACAACAACGAAATCGTCATTCCATGTCGGTCCGAAGCAATAAGACAAATTACACTTTATACAGATGAAGAAGAGATTCTAATAGCAAATCAAGAAATTCAAAAAGGTATTTTCATTGCAAATACAATTTCCAATACAACAAATGCATTCGTTCGTATATTGAATACAACGACAAAACTCAAGTTCTAAAATTAGACAAACTCCAATATAAACCACTTCAAAATTATGAAATATCACAGATAAATGATCAACAAAGAAAAGAATTAGTATTATCACAATTAAAAAAGAATTTCCCGTCTCAATACAAAGACGTTTTGACAGAATTGTGTTCGAAATATACAGACATATTCGGATTGGAAACAAACCAATTACGCAAATAATTTCTTGACCAAAAATTGAGATTGAAAGATGATGAACCAGTTTATATAAAAAATACAGGAACCCCCATAGTCAGAAAGACGAAATTGTAAAAAAATTGAGAAATTTATAAAAGATAACATTGTAGAACCATCAGTGTCAGATTACAACAGCCCACTGCTTTTAGTTCCAAAAAAATCACTTAATGATTCAAACACAAAAAGGTGGCGTTTAGTGGTTGATTACCGCCAGATAAATAAGAAACTATTGGCAGATAAATTCCCATTACCCAGAATAGACGATATTCTAGACCAATTGGTAAGAGCTAAATATTTTTCATGTTTAGATTTAATGTCTGGATTCCATCAGATAGAATTAAACGAAGATTTAAGAAACATAACTTCATTTTCAACGAGCAACGGCTCTTATCGTTTCACACGATTACCCTATGGATTAAAAATAAAACAAGCTTGTGGAGCCGTATTAACTCAAGAAAGCAACAGACTACAACTTCCAGTTACATATGCTTCACGATCATTTACCAAAGGCGAATCTAATAAAAACACCACAGAACAAGAACTAACCGCAATACATTGGGCAATAAATTATTTCAGACCATATATATATGGAAAACATTTTATTGTTAAAACAGATCATAGACCACCAACCTTTCTATTTTCAATGACAAATCCAAGCTCAAAATTAACAAGAATGAGACTTGATTTAGAAGAATACCAATTTACAGTCGAATATCTTAAGGGAAAGGACAATCATGTTGCAGATGCGCTATCTAAAATAACCATTGATCAACTT
>JAWNNO010003448.1:0-15495 GCA_035044985.1 Lordiphosa fenestrarum
CAAGTTTGAAGCATTCCTGAACGTCGTTCCTCTGTCCCTTTTAGTTCTGGGGTCCACCAGGCGGGTCTGGTTCTCCTTTATGTAACTGTGAGCTTACACGAGGTTTTGTATGCTTCGATGAGATTGACAGTGAGCGTCTTCACGGACTTTGATTCCACTGTCTTAAGGTACTTCACCCTGTCGGTATTCCGGGGGCTCCTATAGACGTTTCTAGTTTGACAATAGTCGAATTGGATCCTGATTTATCAAGAACTCTCCATTCTGACGCCTGAGTACTGTTCCCTAGGGTCATGGTTAAGTCTAGGACGTTGGCTGAGGTTAGTCCCACATATGTGGGTACGTCTCCAACGTTTTCTACACTTAGACTGGTTTGTATAATAAAATGTAAGAGAGACTCACCTCTGTCGTTGATGTCCGGGCTGCCCCACACAGTGTGGTATGCGTTGGCGTCCGTCCGGATGACGAGGGGTTGCTTCTTGTAGCTTGCCTCCGCCGTCAGTCTTCCGAGTTCAGCTGGTGGTGCCTCTCGCTCATGCGCCATGTAGCAGGACGCCATAAGAATTGGCTTGTCCCTGCCACCCTCCAAGGCCACAACAGTGAGGTCGTCCGTGCTGTAATTTGTCATTAAATACGCATAGATGCCTTTTCTTACCAGAATGGCAGTCCTTGCTCTACTTACTGGGGTGGGGTAAAAGCTGTTGTAGTTTTGTGACTTTAGTCCGGAGACCTTGTTTCCCGCCGCTATCCAAGGTTCCTGAACTAAAGCCACATCTGCGGGCCCTTCCTCCAAGGTTAGAAGGAGCTCCGCCGAGGCGATCTTGCTCTTATGCAAGTTGACCTGGAGGACCTTCAACTGCATGACTGGTGTCCGCATCCTCCGGTCCCGATGGGTCGGCCTGCCAGGTTGTATCGCCATCCTCGTCTTACTCCGCAAACTGTACTGCCCCCGTAATATCGAGGCTGCTGGCTATTTCGACCATCATATCGATGCCGAGGTTGTTCTCCACCTCTCCAGCCTCCAGTGTGTGTTCATTAATGACCTCGGGGTGGCGTTTCTTGAGACGTAGGTGCACGCTACCTACTCCCCATGCCGTCGTCCCGAATCTTGGATAGAGCAAATCCTCGGCCTACTTGTTGATCTGGAGGACCACGTGCTGCCCGTTTTTGTCGGTTGGCACATCAGGATTCTGCCACTGTAGGAGTTTCAGCACCTGCTCTTTTGGTATGACCCGTAAAAAGAGTACATTCGCCTTCGGAACGGACGGAATACAAGTTCTGTCCACAACCTCCAGCTGGGCACTCTCCCACAGGCTTCCCCTGTCTGCAAGGACGCTTGTGAACCACTTAAGGGTGAGGTCGTCCTTGCATCGAAGGAGTTTTACTGCTCCTCCACTTGGTTCCACTGTTCGGGCGTCATCTTACCGTTAGGGTCGCTTTTGTCGACGAGAGCTACGATGAGATGCCGTTTTGCTTCGTCGCTAGCTGACTCCTTGGGCTGACTGGTCTTTTTGGGAAGGGGTTGGGCCTGTTCCTGCGGTCTTTTTCGGGGCTTTTTACTGGCAGGGGCCTCCGCCTTCGCTTGCTCAGCGCTGCCGCTTGTTGGCCAAACTCTCCTCCATCTTGTTTGCGTTTTTTGCGGAGGTGGCTTGCATCGCTGGTTTCTCCGCAAAATGTTTTCGACCCTCCTTAATCTTTTGCTTAAGCTTGATTCTCTCCTCTAGGGTGAGCTCACCGCTTCCGTTCAGTCGCGCCTTGATTTTGAGAGCCGCTTTATACTGGGCTTTCGCTCGCATGCCCTCCTTTGTTCGTGTGGGTTTTTCCTTATTTTTAGTACTAGACACCGCCCGAACTGGAGATAGCAGCAGCTTTTCTTCCGCCTCCGTATTAGTTGAGCCTCCATGCGATTCACAGTCCGAGTCTGTATCGACTGCAGTACCGCGCCACACTTTGGTCGTTCTCGTATCGGCAGTAGCTGTACAACTGTCCTGGCCTGCTCCAACCACGACAGAGGTGTGACCGCTGGCGACCCGAAATGGGGATCTCTCCCCACCGTGCCCGCCGGTGGTAGCAGTCACGCCTTCAACCGACGTTTGGGCTGATATTCCAGCCCGAGTTGGGTTCTTTGTGTTGTCCATTGTTAATGTATAGTAGTTAATTTTTATTCGTGGGAACCAACCCATAGCATTTTATGCCTGCTGCCAGGCACCTCTAACCATGGCTTTGGCTCAACTCAACCCAACATTGTGCTGTTGTGGTAGTGTTGGCCATCACCACAGCTGGACACTGCATTTCATAGGTGTAAGATGAGCAAGAGTCACTACTATTAATTTAAACAAACTTAACATCCAAAATTCTCTCTTATATTTTTGCAAAACTTGATTAGCACAGTCACTTGAAAACTTAATATAAAAAAAGAAAATTTTATTCAAATTATTTTTTAAGATTAATTTCAATCTATCTAAAATAGATCGTGTTCAAAGTGGATGTTGGCTGGCTCAAGGTCGGGTTTATTATAATTCAATAATCAACAGGAAATCAACAAAGATTTGTGTACATAAGGACAGTTAGAGGTTGTTCAGACAATTCTGTTTCAATTGATTTCCCAATAAATCTCATCAGTGAGCTTTCAACGCTGTCACACCATCAATCCATTAACAATTCCTATATAAACTGCCAAGTCGGAGAATTAAGACTTGAGAACTGCAAGAATGCAAAATTCCCTATTGCCATTTTAAAATTCAATTTTTTGAAAAACATTTTTTTAATAACTTATAATGTGTTGTGCCTTTACGGTTAAGTTTGACTTCGTTCATCCGCTTGGGCAAGGAGTCATATCATTCTTTGATATATTTGGGTGAAATGGCCTCCCAGGACCTTTTTAATTCTTTAATTAGTTCTGCTTTAGTTGAATATTGCCTGCCGGACTCGTACACCTTCCGTGCCACCCATTCCCAAACATTTTCTATGATGTTTAGGTCGGGCGAGTATGGCGGCCACGTTAGCAATTCTACGTTTTGACCCTCACCCAGGACTTTCCAATCCTGGCTGTGTGGATAGGTGCGTTATACTGCTGGAACTTCCATTTCAAGGGTCTAAAAATATCCTTGATTGCAGGGAATGCCGTTTCCAGTACACTTTTGTACGCAATGGCATTCATACGGCAGGTTAAAAATTGCAGTTCTTTGGTGCTAAAGTAAGTAATAGCTCCCGACACCAGGATACCACCGGCACGGCTGTGCAATCGATCTAAAGTATTCTCTTCCTTTCTTCATAAAAGTTGTGAGCATAGCCATCAGACCCTCCAAATTGACCGATTTTCATCCGAAATGACTACACGCTCCTACTCTTAGGTCCACGTCATATTCGGTCGACAGAAATCGAGCCGATGCATCTTTCGAAGTTGGTTTAGAGGTGTTTTTTTTTTGGATTTTCGACGCTTTATATGTTCAGCATTCGATATAACTCTTTGCACAGTCCGAACGCACGCTTTAACACCAGGTTTTTCTCTTATTTTGCCGGCTGAGTCGTGAGAATTGGGTGCATGCCTTAATAGAATTCGCCTGTCAGCTGCTGTTATTACTGATAAGGGCCGACCTTATATGTTTTTCCCATAGGTATCCTCATTGTTTAAGTATGAAATAATAACTTTACGGCAGCGTTTAATATTTTTTTGATATTTTAAGAATCGACTGACCTCACCCCCTGTAAGCCTTTATTTTGGCTTTTTCAGACTCATCCAAAGACTTTCCTTCTCCCATTATTACTTTATTTTTGTGATAACACAGTGTTACAGCGAAAAAATACTTCGAAATGACCTACCGCTGTAGAGGAGGTCGAGTATAGCATTTCCTCAAACTTAATTTTATGATGCAACAATACAGGTGGGGCGGCATCAGTGTGATGCGTACTTTTGCCAAAAGCTTACGCTTCAAAAGTACGCGCAACACTGAACGTGAAGCATCACACTAATGCTATCCTACCTCTCTTGTTGTATCATGCTTGCATTCTTCCTAACACCCCCAAAATCTGAAGTTATGGCCCAAAAATCGATATTTATTTTTTGGACTGATTAAAATTGAAATTACTCTCGCATAGACGACGCATAGCGACGACAGATATTTAGAATATTATTATCAATGGCTGGGCACTCTCCCACAGGCTTCCCCTGACTGCAAAGACGCTTGTGACCCACTTAAGGGTGGGGTCGTCCTTGCATCGAAGGAGTTTTACTCTGTCTGTTCCGTCAAAAACTACAGGTTGCGCTGCTGGGTCCTCCATCCTTTTAAAAATTTCCTCGAACAGCTGCTCCTCCACTTGGTTCCACTGTTCGGGCGTCATCTTACCGTTAGGGTCGCTTTTGTCGACGAGAGCTACGATGAGATGCCGTTTTGCTTCGTCGCTAGCTGACTCCTTGGGCTGACTGGTCTTTTTGGGGAGGGGTTGGGCCTGTTCCTGCGGTCTTTTTCGGGGCTTTTTACTGGCAGGGGCCTCCGCCTTCGCTTGCTCAGTTGGGCGCGGCCGCTTGTTGGCCAAACTCTCCTCCATCTTGTTTGCGTATTTTGCGGAGGTGGCTTGCATCGCTGGTTTCTCCGCAAAATGTTTTCGACCCTCCTTAATCTTTTGCTTAAGCTTGATTCTCTCCTCTAGGGTGAGCTCACCGCTTCCGTTCAGTCGCGCCTTGATTTTGAGAGCCGCTTTATACTGGGCTTTCGCTCGCATGCCCTCCTTTGTTCGTGTGGGTTTTTCCTTATTTTTAGTACTAGACACCGCCCGAACTGGAGATAGCAGCAGCTTTTCTTTCGCCTCCGTATTAGTTGAGCCTCCATGCGATTCACAGTCCGAGTCTGTATCGACTGCAGTACCGCGCCACACTTTGGTCCTTCTCGTATCGGCAGTAGCTGTACAACTGTCCTGGCCTGCTCCAACCACGACAGAGGTGTGACCGCTGGCGACCCGAAATGGGGATCTCTCCCCACCGTGCCCGCCGGTGGTAGCAGTCACGCCTTCAACCGACGTTTGGGCTGATATTCCAGCCCGAGTTGGGTTCTTTGTGTTGTCCATTGTTAATGTATAGTAGTTAATTTTTATTCGTGGGAACCAACCCATAGCATTTTATGCCTGCTGCCAGGCACCTCTAACCATGGCTTTGGCTCAACTCAACCCAACATTGTGCTGTTGTGGTAGTGTTGGCCATCACCTTAGCTGGACACTGCATTTCATAGGTGTAAGATGAGCAAGAGTCACTATGTATCACCTGCTTTAAACTGAGGTACAAACAGTGTCCATTGCCCAGCCGACACCCTCGTGGAGGGTTCAGTTAGAGGGTTATTGTCAGCCAGATAGAATATTAACTTTATTAATAACATTTTAAATTAATTTAAACAAACTTAACATCCAAAATTCTCTCTTATATTTTTGCGAAACTTGATTAGCACAGTCACTTGAAAACTTAATATAAAAAAAGAAAATTTTATTCAAATTATTTTTTAAGATTAATTTCAATCTATCTAAAATAGATCGTATTCAAAGTGGATGTTGGCTGGCTCAAGGTCGGGTTTATTATAATTCAATAATCAACAGGAAATCAACAAATATTTGTGTACATAAGGACAGTTAGAGGTTGTTCAGACAATACTGTTTCAATTGATTTCCCAATAAATCTCATCAGTGAGCTTTCAACGCTGTCACACCATCAATCCATTAACAATTCCTATATAAACTGCCAAGTCGGAGAATTAAGACTTGAGAACTGCAAGAATGCAAAATTCCCTAGTGCCATTTTAAAATTCAATTTTTTGAAAAAAAAATTTTTAATAACTTATAATGTGTTGTGCCTTTACGGTTAAGTATGACTTCGTTCATCCGCTTGGGCAAGGAGTCATATCATTCTTTGATATATTTGGGTGAAATGGCCTCCCAGGACCTTTTTATTCCTTTAATTAGTTCTGCTTTAGTTGAATATTGCCTGCCGGACTCGTACACCTTCCGTGCCACCCATTCCCAAACATTTATCTAAAAATATCCTTGATTGCAGGGAATGCCGTTTCCAGTACACTTTTGTACGCAATGGCATTCATACGGCAGGTTAAAAATTGCAGTTCTTTGGTGCTAAAGTAAGTAATAGCTCCCGACACCAGGATACCACCGGCACGGCTGTGCAATCGATCTAAAGTATTCTCTTCCTTTCTTCATAAAAGTTGTGAGCATAGCCATCAGACCCTCCAAATTGACCGATTTTCATCCGAAATGACTACACGCTCCTACTCTTAGGTCCAAGTCATATTCGGTCGACAGAAATCGAGCCGATGCATCTTTCGAAGTTGGTTTAGAGGTGTTTTTTTTTTGGATTTTCGACGCTTTATATGTTCAGCATTCGATATAACTCTTTGCACAGTCCGAACGCACGCTTTAACACCAGGTTTTTCTCTTATTTTGCCGGCTGAGTCGTGAGAATTGGGTGCGTGCCTTAATAGAATTCGCCTGTCAGCTGCTGTTATTACTGATAAGGGCCGACCTTATATGTTTTTCCCATAGGTATCCTCATTGTTTAAGTATGAAATAATAACTTTACGGCAGCGTTTAATATTTTTTTGATATTTTAAGAATCGACTGACCTCACCCCCTGTAAGCCTTTATTTTGGCTTTTTCAGACTCATCCAAAGACTTTCCTTCTCCCATTATTACTTTATTTTTGTGATAACACAGTGTTACAGCGAAAAAATACTTCGAAATGACCTACCGCTGTAGAGGAGGTCGAGTATAGCATTTCCTCAAACTTAATTTTATGATGCAACAATACAGGTGGGGCGGCATCAGTGTGATGCGTACTTTTGCCAGAAGCTTACGCTTCAAAAGTACGCGCAACACTGAACGTGAAGCATCACACTAATGCTATCCTACCTCTCTTGTTGTATCATGCTGGCATTCTTCCTAACACCCCCAAAATCTGAAGTTATGGCCCAAAAATCGATATTTATTTTTTGGACTGATTAAAATTGAAATTACTCTCGCATAGACGACGCATAGCGACGACAGATATTTAGAATATTATTATCAATGGCTGGGCACTCTCCCACAGGCTTCCCCTGACTGCAAAGACGCTTGTGACCCACTTAAGGGTGGGGTCGTCCTTGCATCGAAGGAGTTTTACTCTGTCTGTTCCGTCAAAAGCTACAGGTTGCGCTGCTGGGTCCTCCATCCTTTTAAAAATTTCCTCGAACAGCTGCTCCTCCACTTGGTTCCACTGTTCGGGCGTCATCTTACCGTTAGGGTCGCTTTTGTCGACGAGAGCTACGATGAGATGCCGTTTTGCTTCGTCGCTAGCTGACTCCTTGGGCTGACTGGTCTTTTTGGGGAGGGGTTGGGCCTGTTCCTGCGGTCTTTTTCGGGGCTTTTTACTGGCAGGGGCCTCCGCCTTCGCTTGCTCAGTTGAGCGCGGCCGCTTGTTGGCCAAACTCTCCTCCATCTTGTTTGCGTATTTTGCGGAGGTGGCTTGCATCGCTGGTTTCTCCGCAAAATGTTTTCGACCCTCCTTAATCTTTTGCTTAAGCTTGATTCTCTCCTCTAGGGTGAGCTCACCGCTTCCGTTCAGTCGCGCCTTGATTTTGAGAGCCGCTTTATACTGGGCTTTCGCTCGCATGCCCTCCTTTGTTCGTGTGGGTTTTTCCTTATTTTTAGTACTAGACACCGCCCGAACTGGAGATAGCAGCAGCTTTTCTTTCGCCTCCGTATTAGTTGAGCCTCCATGCGATTCACAGTCCGAGTCTGTATCGACTGCAGTACCGCGCCACACTTTGGTCCTTCTCGTATCGGCAGTAGCTGTACAACTGTCCTGGCCTGCTCCAACCACGACAGAGGTGTGACCGCTGGCGACCCGAAATGGGGATCTCTCCCCACCGTGCCCGCCGATGGTAGCAGTCACGCCTTCAACCGACGTTTGGGCTGATATTCCAGCCCGAGTTGGGTTCTTTGTGTTGTCCATTGTTAATGTATAGTAGTTAATTTTTATTCGTGGGAACCAACCCATAGCATTTTATGCCTGCTGCCAGGCACCTCTAACCATGGCTTTGGCTCAACTCAACCCAACATTGTGCTGTTGTGGTAGTGTTGGCCATCACCTTAGCTGGACACTGCATTTCATAGGTGTAAGATGAGCAAGAGTCACTATGTATCACCTGCTTTAAACTGAGGTACAAACAGTGTCCATTGCCCAGCCGACACCCTCGTGGAGGGTTCAGTTAGAGGGTTATTGTCAGCCAGATAGAATATTAACTTTATTAATAACATTTTAAATTAATTTAAACAAACTTAACATCCAAAATTCTGTCTTATATTTTTGCGAAACTTGATTAGCACAGTCACTTGAAAACTTAATATAAAAAAAGAAAATTTTATTCAAATTATTTTTTAAGATTAATTTCAATCTATCTAAAATAGATCGTATTCAAAGTGGATGTTGGCTGGCTCAAGGTCGGGTTTATTATATTTCAATAATCAACAGGAAATCAACAAATATTTGTGTACATAAGGACAGTTAGAGGTTGTTCAGACAATACTGTTTCAATTGATTTCCCAATAAATCTCATCAGTGAGCTTACAACGCTGTCACACCATCAATCCATTAACAATTCCTATATAAACTGCCAAGTCGGAGAATTAAGACTTGAGAACTGCAAGAATGCAAAATTCCCTAGTGCCATTTTAAAATTCAATTTTTTGAAAAAAAAATTTTTAATAACTTATAATGTGTTGTGCCTTTACGGTTAAGTATGACTTCGTTCATCCGCTTGGGCAAGGAGTCATATCATTCTTTGATATATTTGGGTGAAATGGCCTCCCAGGACCTTTTTATTCCTTTAATTAGTTCTGCTTTAGTTGAATATTGCCTGCCGGACTCGTACACCTTCCGTGCCACCCATTCCCAAACATTTTCTATGATGTTTAGGTCGGGCGAGTATGGCGGCCACGTTAGCAATTCTACGTTTTGACCCTCACCCAGGACTTTCCAATCCTGGCTGTGTGGATAGGTGCGTTATACTGCTGGAACTTCCATTTCAAGGGTCTAAAAATATCCTTGATTGCAGGGAATGCCGTTTCCAGTACACTTTTGTACGCAATGGCATTCATACGGCAGGTTAAAAATTGCAGTTCTTTGGTGCTAAAGTAAGTAATAGCTCCCGACACCAGGATACCACCGGCACGGCTGTGCAATCGATCTAAAGTATTCTCTTCCTTTCTTCATAAAAGTTGTGAGCATAGCCATCAGACCCTCCAAATTGACCGATTTTCATCCGAAATGACTACACGCTCCTACTCTTAGGTCCACGTCATATTCGGTCGACAGAAATCGAGCCGATGCATCTTTCGAAGTTGGTTTAGAGGTGTTTTTTTTTTGGATTTTCGACGCTTTATATGTTCAGCATTCGATATAACTCTTTGCACAGTCCGAACGCACGCTTTAACACCAGGTTTTTCTCTTATTTTGCCGGCTGAGTCGTGAGAATTGGGTGCATGCCTTAATAGAATTCGCCTGTCAGCTGCTGTTATTACTGATAAGGGCCGACCTTATATGTTTTTCCCATAGGTATCCTCATTGTTTAAGTATGAAATAATAACTTTACGGCAGCGTTTAATATTTTTTTGATATTTTAAGAATCGACTGACCTCACCCCCTGTAAGCCTTTATTTTGGCTTTTTCAGACTCATCCAAAGACTTTCCTTCTCCCATTATTACTTTATTTTTGTGATAACACAGTGTTACAGCGAAAAAATACTTCGAAATGACCTACCGCTGTAGAGGAGGTCGAGTATAGCATTTCCTCAAACTTAATTTTATGATGCAACAATACAGGTGGGGCGGCATCAGTGTGATGCGTACTTTTGCCAAAAGCTTACGCTTCAAAAGTACGCGCAACACTGAACGTGAAGCATCACACTAATGCTATCCTACCTCTCTTGTTGTATCATGCTTGCATTCTTCCTAACACCCCCAAAATCTGAAGTTATGGCCCAAAAATCGATATTTATTTTTTGGACTGATTAAAATTGAAATTACTCTCGCATAGACGACGCATAGCGACGACAGATATTTAGAATATTATTATCAATGGCTGGGCACTCTCCCACAGGCTTCCCCTGACTGCAAAGACGCTTGTGACCCACTTAAGGGTGGGGTCGTCCTTGCATCGAAGGAGTTTTACTCTGTCTGTTCCGTCAAAAACTACAGGTTGCGCTGCTGGGTCCTCCATCCTTTTAAAAATTTCCTCGAACAGCTGCTCCTCCACTTGGTTCCACTGTTCGGGCGTCATCTTACCGTTAGGGTCGCTTTTGTCGACGAGAGCTACGATGAGATGCCGTTTTGCTTCGTCGCTAGCTGACTCCTTGGGCTGACTGGTCTTTTTGGGGAGGGGTTGGGCCTGTTCCTGCGGTCTTTTTCGGGGCTTTTTACTGGCAGGGGCCTCCGCCTTCGCTTGCTCAGTTGGGCGCGGCCGCTTGTTGGCCAAACTCTCCTCCATCTTGTTTGCGTATTTTGCGGAGGTGGCTTGCATCGCTGGTTTCTCCGCAAAATGTTTTCGACCCTCCTTAATCTTTTGCTTAAGCTTGATTCTCTCCTCTAGGGTGAGCTCACCGCTTCCGTTCAGTCGCGCCTTGATTTTGAGAGCCGCTTTATACTGGGCTTTCGCTCGCATGCCCTCCTTTGTTCGTGTGGGTTTTTCCTTATTTTTAGTACTAGACACCGCCCGAACTGGAGATAGCAGCAGCTTTTCTTTCGCCTCCGTATTAGTTGAGCCTCCATGCGATTCACAGTCCGAGTCTGTATCGACTGCAGTACCGCGCCACACTTTGGTCCTTCTCGTATCGGCAGTAGCTGTACAACTGTCCTGGCCTGCTCCAACCACGACAGAGGTGTGACCGCTGGCGACCCGAAATGGGGATCTCTCCCCACCGTGCCCGCCGGTGGTAGCAGTCACGCCTTCAACCGACGTTTGGGCTGATATTCCAGCCCGAGTTGGGTTCTTTGTGTTGTCCATTGTTAATGTATAGTAGTTAATTTTTATTCGTGGGAACCAACCCATAGCATTTTATGCCTGCTGCCAGGCACCTCTAACCATGGCTTTGGCTCAACTCAACCCAACATTGTGCTGTTGTGGTAGTGTTGGCCATCACCTTAGCTGGACACTGCATTTCATAGGTGTAAGATGAGCAAGAGTCACTATGTATCACCTGCTTTAAGCTGAGGTACAAACAGTGTCCATTTCCCAGCCGACACCCTCGTGGAGGGTTCAGTTAGAGGGTTATTGTCAGCCAGATAGAATATTAACTTTATTAATAACATTTTAAATTAATTTAAACAAACTTAACATCCAAAATTCTCTCTTATATTTTTGCGAAACTTGATTAGCACAGTCACTTGAAAACTTAATATAAAAAAAGAAAATTTTATTCAAATTATTTTTTAAGATTAATTTCAATCTATCTAAAATAGATCGTATTCAAAGTGGATGTTGGCTGGCTCAAGGTCGGGTTTATTATAATTCAATAATCAACAGGAAATCAACAAATATTTGTGTACATAAGGACAGTTAGAGGTTGTTCAGACAATACTGTTTCAATTGATTTCCCAATAAATCTCATCAGTGAGCTTTCAACGCTGTCACACCATCAATCCATTAACAATTCTTATATAAACTGCCAAGTCGGAGAATTAAGACTTGAGAACTGCAAGAATGCAAAATTCCCTAGTGCCATTTTAAAATTCAATTTTTTGAAAAAAAAATTTTTAATAACGTATAATGTGTTGTGCCTTTACGGTTAAGTATGACTTCGTTCATCCGCTTGGGCAAGGAGTCAATTCATTCTTTGATATATTTGGGTGAAATGGCCTCCCAGGACCTTTTTATTCCTTTAATTAGTTCTGCTTTAGTTGAATATTGCCTGCCGGACTCGTACACCTTCCGTGCCACCCATTCCCAAACATTTATCTAAAAATATCCTTGATTGCAGGGAATGCCGTTTCCAGTACACTTTTGTACGCAATGGCATTCATACGGCAGGTTAAAAATTGCAGTTCTTTGGTGCTAAAGTAAGTAATAGCTCGGCTGTGCAATCGATCTAAAGTATTCTCTTCCTTTCTTCATAAAAGTTGTGAGCATAGCCATCAGACCCTCCAAATTGAGCTTTTTTCATCCGAAATGACTACACGCTCCTACTCTTAGGTCCACGTCATATTCGGTCGACAGAAATCGAGCCGTTGCATCTTTCGAAGTTGGTTTAGAGGTGTTTTGTTTTTTGGATTTTCGACACTTTATATGTTCAGCATTCGATATAACTCTTTGCACAGTCCGAACGCACGCTTTAACACCAGGTTTTTCTCTTATTTTGCCGGCTGAGTCGTGAGAATTGGGTGCATGCCTTAATAGAATTCGCCTGTCAGCTGCTGTTATTACTGATAAGGGCCGACCTTATATGTTTTTCCCATAGGTATCCTCATTGTTTAAGTATGAAATAATAACTTTACGGCAGCGTTTAATATTTTTTTGATATTTTAAGAATCGACTGACCTCACCCCCTGTAAGCCTTTATTTTGGCTTTTTCAGACTCATCCAAAGACTTTCCTTCTCCCATTATTACTTTATTTTTGTGATAACACAGTGTTACAGCGAAAAAATACTTCGAAATGACCTACCGCTGTAGAGGAGGTCGAGTATAGCATTTCCTCAAACTTAATTTTATGATGCAACAATACAGGTGGGGCGGCATCAGTGTGATGCGTACTTTTGCCAAAAGCTTACGCTTCAAAAGTACGCGCAACACTGAACGTGAAGCATCACACTAATGCTATCCTACCTCTCTTGTTGTATCATGCTTGCATTCTTCCTAACACCCCCAAAATCTGAAGTTATGGCCCAAAAATCGCTATTTATTTTTTGGACTGATTAAAATTGAAATTACTCACGCATAGACGACGCATAGCGACGACAGATATTTAGAATATTATTATCAATGGCTGGGCACTCTCCCACAGGCTTCCCCTGTCTGCAAGGACGCTTGTGACCCACTTAAGGGTGGGGTCGTCCTTGCATCGAAGGAGTTTTACTCCATACAGCCAGTCTGTTCCGTCAAAAGCTACAGGTTGCGCTGCTGGGTCCTTCATCCTTTTAAAAATTTCCTCGAACAGCTGCTCCTCCACTTGGTTCCACTGTTCGGGCGTCATCTTACCGTTAGGGTCGCTTTTGTCGACGAGAGCTACGATGAGATGCCGTTTTGCTTCGTCGCTAGCTGACTCCTTGGGCTGACTGGTCTTTTTGGGGAGGGGTTGGGCCTGTTCCTGCGGTCTTTTTCGGGGCTTTTTACTGGCAGGGGCCTCCGCCTTCGCTTGCTCAGTTGAGCGCGGCCGCTTGTTGGCCAAACTCTCCTCCATCTTGTTGGCGTATTTTGCGGAGGTGGCTTGCATCGCTGGTTTCTCCGCAAAACGTTTTCGACCCTCCTTAATCTTTTGCTTAAGCTTGATTCTCTCCTCTAGGGTGAGCTCACCGCTTCCGTTCAGTCGCGCCTTGATTTTGAGAGCCGCTTTATACTGGGCTTTCGCTCGTATGCCCTCCTTTGTTCGTGTGGGTTTTTCCTTATTTTTAGTACTAGACACCGCCCGAACTGGAGATAGCAGCAGCTTTTCTTTCGCCTCCGTATTAGTTGAGCCTCCATGCGATTCACAGTCCGAGTCTGTATCGACTGCAGTACCGCGCCACACTTTGGTCCTTCTCGTATCGGCAGTAGCTGTACAACTGTCCTGGCCTGCTCCAACCACGACAGAGGTGTGACCGCTGGCGACCCGAAATGGGGATCTCTCCCCACCGTGCCCGCCGGTGGTAGCAGTCACGCCTTCAACCGACGTTTGGGCTGATATTCCAGCCCGAGTTGGGTTCTTTGTGTTGTCCATTGTTAATGTATAGTAGTTAATTTTTATTCGTGGGAACCAACCCATAGCATTTTATGCCTGCTGCCAGGCACCTCTAACCATGGCTTTGGCTCAACTCAACCCAACATTGTGCTGTTGTGGTAGCGTTGGCCATCACCTTAGCTGGACACTGCATTTCATAGGTGTAAGATGAGCAAGAGTCACTATGTATCACCTGCTTTAAACTGAGGTACAAACAGTGTCCATTGCCCAGCCGACACCCTCGTGGAGGGTTCAGTTAGAGGGTTATTGTCAGCCAGATAGAATATTAACTTTATTAATAACATTTTAAATTAATTTAAACAAACTTAACATCCAAAATTCTGTCTTATATTTTTGCGAAACTTGATTAGCACAGTCACTTGAAAACTTAATATAAAAAAAGAAAATTTTATTCAAATTATTTTTTAAGATTAATTTCAATCTATCTAAAATAGATCGTATTCAAAGTGGATGTTGGCTGGCTCAAGGTCGGGTTTATTATAATTCAATAATCAACAGGAAATCAACAAATATTTGTGTACATAAGGACAGTTAGAGGTTGTTCAGACAATACTGTTTCAATTGATTTCCCAATAAATCTCATCAGTGAGCTTTCAACGCTGTCACACCATCAATCCATTAACAATTCCTATATAAACTGCCAAGTCGGAGAATTAAGACTTGAGAACTGCAAGAATGCAAAATTCCCTAGTGCCATTTTAAAATTCAATTTTTTGAAAAAAAAATTTTTAATAACTTATAATGTGTTGTGCCTTTACGGTTAAGTATGACTTCGTTCATCCGCTTGGGCAAGGAGTCATATCATTCTTTGATATATTTGGGTGAAATGGCCTCCCAGGACCTTTTTATTCCTTTAATTAGTTCTGCTTTAGTTGAATATTGCCTGCCGGACTCGTACACCTTCCGTGCCACCCATTCCCAAACATTTTCTATGATGTTTAGGTCGGGCGAGTATGGCGGCCACGTTAGCAATTCTACGTTTTGACCCTCACCCAGGACTTTCCAATCCTGGCTGTGTGGATAGGTGCGTTATACTGCTGGAACTTCCATTTCAAGGGTCTAAAAATATCCTTGATTGCAGGGAATGCCGTTTCCAGTACACTTTTGTACGCAATGGCATTCATACGGCAGGTTAAAAATTGCAGTTCTTTGGTGCTAAAGTAAGTAATAGCTCCCAACACCAGGATACCACCGGCACGGCTGTGCAATCGATCTAAAGTATTCTCTTCCTTTCTTCATAAAAGTTGTGAGCATAGCCATCAGACCCTCCAAATTGACCGATTTTCATCCGAAATGACTACACGCTCCTACTCTTAGGTCCACGTCATATTCGGTCGACAGAAATCGAGCCGTTGCATCTTTCGAAGTTGGTTTAGAGGTGTTTTTTTTTTTGGATTTTCGACGCTTTATATGTTCAGCATTCGATATAACTCTTTGCACAGTCCGAACGCACGCTTTAACACCAGGTTTTTCTCTTATTTTGCCGGCTGAGTCGTGAGAATTAGGTGCGTGCCTTAATAGAATTCGCCTGTCAGCTG
>JAWNNO010003450.1:0-24497 GCA_035044985.1 Lordiphosa fenestrarum
GACATAGCCGTGACAGCGATGGGACAACTTGTTCTTTTTAAACATTGTACAGTAGGTACATAGAGTAGATTAAGTTTGTGCAAAAGTATGTAACAGCCAGAAGGAAGCATCTCCGACCCGATAAAGTATATATATTCTTGATCAGCATCAACAGCCGAGTCATATCCGTCTGTCTGTCCGTATGAATTTTAGATCTCAAAGATGGTAGCAGATAGAGATTTTACATGTATGGGACATATGCTTCTTATGCCTGCAGGCAGGTCAAGTTTATTTTCAATTTTGGGCACGCCCCCTCAAGCCCCCGCAATTTAGAAAATTCTCATCGTCATATCTCCCACAGTTTTAGAGACAGATGGTTCGTTCCTTCTGAACATATTTAGTAATCGGATAACTTATCGATACGCCAAAGGAATGGTGAAGATCGGATAATTGGTGGTTGAGTTATGTTCGATAGACTGTTCGCTGCTGCAGAGCAATAGCAGCGCTGCTTTCAGCTGCTACTGCAGCATCAAAATTTTTGCTAAGCGTATAATTTAGTTGGTACAGACTATGTTATACAGAGTATGTTATAGAATTAGAAGATGAATGAGAGTGAAGGAGCAAAGATAAAAGCTGATTAGATTTAAGAGACGTAAACTATATCGAAGATGTTATTCCAACTTAACTATAATTTCATGTAATGACTCAACAGACTTCATAATTATTAGTATTCATATATGAGGGGCAAAACTCTTGAATTTGCAGTTGGCCTTAACACCATTTTCCAGCTCTTACCGCTAGACCTTCTATCCAGGCCACTAGCTATGACAACAGCCTTTAGGCTACGAGAATGTTATGCTAGAACAGGGTTAGGCCATCGATATCTAGATGAATGGTTCTTAGGTTGCTTGAGTATGCTCAACAGTCGTTCTGCTCACCTGATTGCATTGAAAGTGGGGGGCAGTACTGGACTCACCTCATTTACATGAATATTTAAAGGATTTAACTCTGAGCCGTCTTGGCAGCACCATCCTTTCAGAACCAAACTGAACCAGCCTCTGGTTTCATAGGATGGCCTTGTGACTTGTCGCTCTCCGCCAAAGCAACCTATCCGAACCGAAGCAGTCCGTGCATCAGGGATAAGAACCTTAGCTCTTGAATTACATTTGCATTCATGTTTGGCGTTCTTGAACAAACGTAAGTGCTTTTCAATGCAGCTTAGTCTACCAGCCAAGATGAATCGGAGGAAGTGCATTAAGCTTGCCTTTCTGTACAAATCCTTTGTACGGGAGCATGTGTGAGCTTTCAATTTTCCATGCTCGCCTGGCGTCCAAATGTTCGATGATGCGTTTGGACTGAGCGGCTCTGTTTTTTTGTTCTTCTTGCTGAGATTCCAAGGTGAATTAGTTGCCAGTCACTTTCAAGAGCAAAGGTGTGGGGGGCAGCAATGCCGTAGAATAATAGCTCTTGTTAGCAGAGAAAAGCAAGTTTTTGTATCCCCTTTTATGCGTTGGGGATTCATCTACGCATTGGAATTTTTTGGATAGTCGGATTCATTTGCCTACCAATATTTTTTCGATTCTGCTGTTTGAATGCCGTATTATTTGGTTGCTTTTGTTTCAGCATTTTCATTTGTTCGAGGAAGCATAGAATGCTGGCTCCATGTGGGGCTGGATTGTTTGAGCATTTCACTTGATATGCAAAAGTTCAATTTACTGCAGGCGCCATTTTGCTTTCTTTTTCGTGTTGTTTTGCGTGCCGGAAACAAGCTGTGTACCTCCTCCCCCAAGCGAAATGGTCAAACAGAGCTCATGCAATGGACAGTTGTTACCGCTGGGCAAAGACGTACCCGGCTCCGGTTCTGGTAGTGGGTCCGGCTCAGGTAGCAGCAACATGTGTGTGATTGAATGGACTTTGAATGTAGTACAACACTCTGAACCGACGATGACCAGGACGACGTAGCCGTTTTGCCTTGCAAATGCCAGCAAAAACATTTTTCGGTCACAAGCAGAGGGGTAAGGGAAGGGAATGGAAAGGAGTCGGAACAGCTGCCGAAGCCCCAAGGCAGTTGATGATGAGCGGAATGTTCATAACGTCCGCATCTGCGCTTCTTCATGATGGTGATGTGGGTTGTGCGGGCTGTGTGCCGGCTGGCATGCTAATTCCCTGCAGGACTACAAGCGGTGGGACATATGCAGAGTCGGAGTTCAAGTCGGAGTGCGCTCGCGGCTAAACAAGCGTAGCGCACATTATTCCTCTTCTCTGTTTTGGGCAGATCAAAGTGACAACTGACCGCATTATTTTTATTTACTTATATATAGGTTTACTAACGGGGAACTTAATTTGCGGCCCAACCTTGGCGCCACAACAAAGCATGGCCCACAGCCAATTGCGTTACACACAACGCTAATTGGACCAACGCAAGTTTGTGTGAGTGAGCTCAATAGGCATTGCGCCGCAAGACCCACATCATGCAGGCTCCTTGATGTCCTCAATTTGTAGTACCAAAGATGATACAATGAATAGACCGCACTTATCAAAATTTAAATTTCGCTCAATCAATGTAAACGAGAAAACATCTTAAAAGAACTCCAGAAATATAAGAAATAACAGTATTTCTGCTGTACTTTAGTCGAGCAAAGACAAAGGAAAACATCCAAAAACACCCAGCACCCAGGGCTGAAAACTATCGGTCGCTGCACTACAGGATTTGTAAAAGATTCCTTCATAAGAAGTTTCCTACACAGAGAAAAAAAATACGTAAAAACTACACGAAAATGTAGTGTTTCTAAACGTTTAACAGGGGTTTTGCACCCACTACGTTTATATACTTTTCTACATGCCACGTTTAGCTTTCTCATTTCTAAATGCGGCATGTAGCTTTTCTACATACCACGATTTGGGCCAGCCTAAGCAAAACAATTTTATATTCAGCTGTTGGTGATGAGGAGGACTGGAGGAAGGGGCACGGGTGGGGAAAATCTTCTTTCTGAAAAGCCTAAGACAACAAATTTTTTTTATTTTTTACTCACCTTGTCTGGGGTTTGAGAACTCATAACACTTACCTTGTCTCTGCAACTTAAACATAAATGCCAACATCTCAGCCCATACGACTACCAAGCACTCGCGCGGCATTGCCACAAATCATAGTATTAAAGGGAAGTGACAACTGACGGAGAGCTAATGGATCAACAACTCGCTTCGTGTAGATTTTCTATGCGTATCATTCAGCATTTAAATTCCTAAACTTTTATTTAGAAATCCTACATGTATCGTGTGAAAAACAAGTTTCTAAATGAAACACTGAACTATTCTGAACTGAACTGATTTTAAGCTACAATTTTCGTTTAAAATTTCCACACGATCGTGTTGGTTTTCAATATCTAAACGTAAATGTAGAAAACCCAAATTTTCGTGTGATATTCCGATTGCTGTATGGAAAATGTAGAAGCTATTTGGAAACATGCAAATTTTCTAATATTGTGAATCCTTTGCATTTTTTCACGCAGCATTTAACTTTTCAACATGCCTTGTTTATTTGTTTTATTTCTACATTTTTCGTGTGAAATTTTACAGGGTGAACTACTTTTCGTTTAGGAGTACCGTTTCTACACGTGTGTACATAAGAACTGTATTTATGGTAAAACTACATAAATTTCCTGGGCGCAATTGATGCAAGTCGAATTGTCAAGAATGCTTCACCAAATTCCTGTCTTATTTTTAAAATTCAAATTTTAGAATTAATATACCTTTTCATGAAAACATGAATAAACAAAAAAGAACGTCGGTCAATCCCGACTGTAATATACTCCGTTCCAACGACAGTCTTTTGCTCATAACTCGACTACCGCTCATCCGATTTTCCTGGCATTCCCTTGGCAAATCGATAAATAATTTTGATTACTAAATAAGTCCAGAAGGTACGAACCTTTCATCTCTAAAATTGTGGGAGACTGGAAGAATTGTGGGACCGACAGACGGACATGACTATATCAACTCTGCTGCTGATATTAATTAATAGGCTATTTACACTAGGAGTGCGATATGCGTAAATACTAAATTTAAGACATTTAAAATCAAAAGTGCGAGCCTTCGATTTCAAAGTACAGTAGGATATAGGGCGAACACCATTGGTCATTCGTGGAAGCGCAGCGCGATTCTGAGTTCGAACCACTGCAGAGAGTACGAATTTAAAAATTTCAAATTGAATAATTCGTTGATTTTCAGAAGCAAACTTGGTGGTGGGGTCTTGGAATTTTAAATCCTAGGGGGCGGCGGTTTGATTCTGCTCTGAGTTAATGGAAAAATAATAGAGCAGAATAGGCTGGTTGGTAAATTTTCATTTGTTAATTTTTTTAAATTGTAAAGAATTAATTTAAAAGTGTAAAGTATCAAAAGCGAAGCACTTTAAAATCAAAAGTGTAAAAATATTAAAATCAAAAGTAGAAAAATTTTTAAATCAAAAGTGGTAAACTTAAATTCAAAATCGCATACTTTTTGGAAAAGCATATCGATCAAAAACAGCTAATGACATTGGCAATTTTTCCAATGAAAAATGTTACATTTACCGACTTTTTATACCCGTTACTTGAAGAATAAAAAGGGTAAACTAAAGTCGTGCACATGTATGTAACAGGCAGGAGGAAGCATACCGACCCCATAAAGTATATTTATTCTTGTTCAGTATCAATAGTCGAGTCGATGTAATATGTAGCGTATTTTGTTCTTAAGTTGATTTATGGTTAAATTATAGACCAAACTGAACATGTTTGACAGTTACATGTTAAACGAAAAAAAGCTATATATTGGCATATAAAGATGCAAAAAAATTAGCCTTTACTAGTGATCTGAATTTATATTGGCCACTCGGAGCGCACGTCAGTCTAGAACAGGGGTTCTATACGCTTCAGGCGCATGTTTAGTTGTTTCGGGCAAAAGTCATTTCCGCGAGTATTGGAGTTACGCAGAGCGAAATTGCAACTACAACTTCGTATGTGTCTTTCTTCTCTTTCTCTTCTATGTTTTTAGCGAAATTGAAGGCAGCAACTGTATGTTTGCGCAAGCAGCGTTGATTCTGTTTTTGCCGTGTACGTCAGACAGCCACAAGGGATATGAAGTTTACTCATATTGCGGGGGCAAAAAATTTTAAGTTAATGTGATTTCCTTGCATGTCCCTACCACTACCTATTACCATTTTTGACATAGGTTTTTTCATACGGACAGACGAACATGGCTAAACCGACTCTACTATTGATGCACGAATCATTCAAAAATTCTAATATGTTCGGCTTGTCCCATCTATTCATTTTATTATCTTTTGTGCTGCGTATCTAAGGTGAGCAGCAGTGGCTGAGCTGGGCTGGCCCCTTCTGGATTTGTGCAACCACAAAACTTTTACCGTTTGTTTTGTTTTGCCAGCTCGCTCATCCCCACCTTCCGCTCGCCCACATGTATTGACTAAATTAATATTCTCAATTGAAAACTTTTCAACAATAGTTGCTGCTGCTCAAAGTTTTTCAAAGCCATTGCACTGAGAGAAATTTTGTCTGTTCCGAGGCGGAACTGAGGTGGAAGTTTGCTGCCCTAATGTTGTTGACTTGGTTGTCGTTAGACGGGAAAAGTGAACATTTTTGTAAAACGTTATGAATTCTAAACAGTGTGAAGAAGTTTTGTTAGTTGGCCAAAGTTGCCATGGAAAGTAAGAAGGGCAATTTAAAACTTTTGATAATGGGTTTAGAGAATTGTGGGCTAAACTTAGAATAAAATACATGTTCTTTCTAATCGCGACTCTTGCATACCGTGCACAATCACAGTTCGCTGATTGAATTTATTCAATTTTATATAAATTAAGTTCGATATGCAGATAATAACATAAGGACGTCAAAGACAATATATGGATAAACAAAAGTCAAATGTCAAGAGAAATGTGTATGACTGAAATGATAATTTACCTGATCAACTTGCTAATATGAAGTCACTTCTTTAAATATGGAAAATATGAAAATAGGTACTATGCACAAAAATCACTTAAATAATGATCAAAAAGATTGATTTTATCTCTAAAGGCTTGAAACAATACTGAAAATTGTGCATCAATCCGAATTCAATTGGAAGTCAAATAATCCTGATTCGAGGTTGAAGTGAGTACACCGAAAACAAAGACTCTGAAATCAATCCAAATCGGAATTGAAAACAGGGTAATCCAGGAGCAGGCTTAAAGTGATCCGGTTTTTTGGGATTAAAAAAAAAGTGTGAGTCAAATCATTACGTATGTCCCATGTCACATATGATGTCTGGAACTCTCAGACAGTCATTTCAATGCTGCCATGAGGAGAAAGCTGAAGTCTATTAAAGATAGAACCGGGGGTACGCACAAATAAAAGGAACCTACAGTTTAGCGCCGAATCCAAACGGCTAAGTTTAAGTGGCTTAGAAGCGATTTAGAAGTGGTTTAGAATGGTTTAGAAGCGGTTTAGAAGTGGTTTAGAATGGTTTAGAAGCGATTTAGAAGTGGTTTAGAATGGTTTAGAAGCGATTTAGAAGTGGTTTAGAATGGTTTAGAAGCAATTTAGAAGTGGTTTAGAATGGTTTATGTTTAATCTTTATGGAAGTCTTTCTGTGCTATTTTAGAGTCATATCTACAACGGTTACTGCACACTGGGACTGAATAAATAAAGTCCTAGTGTTAGGAGTACCCCATATGGAACTTATTTTGTGGAAAAATGTAAGAAAACCACCGCCCTTCTTTTGCTTGTGTCGTTCATCGATCTTTTGATCGGAAAATAACCCAATAATGATATTTGAGCTTCGAAAACCCTTTGAATCGAAACCCCAGTTGATTTTTTTTAGATCTCACACCCTTTCCACCTCAATAAGTCAGCCCCTCCCCTAAGTTGGAAATAACTACCTGTCAAGTTGATTACACGTTGGTTACTTTACAGCCAATGGCGGAATTGCAATTAAATGTTTCGAAGTGACCCCTGTGTAGGGGTATTCAGCTACTTAAGCTCTCCTCCTAGATCCGCCACTGGCTGTGAAATAACCAAATTAAGGCGCCAACAGCTGCTGAAGATGAACGGGGGTGTTCGTTTTCTAAAGACAAAAACCTTTTGATTAGATGTCTCTAGAGTGGATCGAACCCACTACAGCTTGCACAGCAGGCACAAACACGACCCGCTGTAACACACCTGGCCAAAAGGTCGCTCGAAAAGGTAGTTAAAAAGGCAAATGGGATCTTGTGCAAAGCTTTTTAATATCAAGGTTGAATATCGAACTTAAGTTAAACTCGTTCATTATTGAAGCCAAAATTTTTCGGATTATGTGCAGGTAAAATATTGGAATTTCCACCGAAAGGTCCACCGAGATCAAAGAATTGAAAGTAATTAAAGACACAAAGTTTTATCATATTTTAAGGTGGACCAATGAAAATAAACTAATGTAAGCCAATCTTACAATAGTTCATTAACCATTCCTAGAAGGGTAGACAAAGAATGAAGATGAAAACAAACTATGTGATTCCGATACCCACTTCTCATTTTGTCACGTGCGAATTCCTCGGTATTTTGCAATTGTCTTGAGAACACAAAAACAGTCCTAAATCAACCTTAGCACCAATTAGTGGCGTAGCCTGTAATTTTTCAGGAGGTGGCTTAACAAAATTTTATTTAATCGCCATTATTTAAACCAAGGCTGCAAACCGGTCTGGAACCGAACCCCTGAGAGCCAATTCGGTTCTGCTGTTTTGAGATTCGCGAACTGGACCACGAACCAGGCGGCTTACATTTTGGACTCCACGAACCTGAGTCCGAACCGGACCGAAAGCAGCACATTGCAGCAACTGCTAAAGCGCCAAAAAATATGCTTAATGACTGTTTTTAAAATTTGAACTATTCTTTTATGTGCAAGCGAACCAAGGTTCGAACCAGAACCTTGGGTTCAGGGGTTCCAAGAACCGGTCCGCGAACCGAACCTTTACTTTTACAATGGGTTCGAACCCCCGGACCGAACCTTCTGGAGAATTTTTGAGGCTTGCAGCCTTGCAGAGGGTTGCCCAGATGTTTGTAACGCATAGAAAGAAGAAAACACTTGCACGAAGTCTTCTGGTCCAAATACGCTACACATTTGTCGGAACCGGCCGGATCGGATGACTATAACATATAGCTGCCATAGGAACGATCGGTTGAAAAACTGGATCTAGTGAGAAAAACTTTTTTGTTTTCATGCAAACGTATCCAAACTCCGTATTTACTAATTTGCAATGCTTCTCCATAATTCTGCCAAATTTGGTCGAAGTCGGATTTCTTTATAGTACAGCTGGTTAGGAAAATAGTCTTAGTGTGAAAAACTTGTTTGTTTTCAATGTAAACCTCTTTAAATTCTTTATTAATTGTTTAAATTTTTGTCGTAATCCGGATGACTAGTTATAGTTGCCATAGGAATCATCGGTGGAGAAACTATAGTTTTAGTGAGATAAACTTTATCGCTTTCAAAGAAAGCGCCTCTTAACTTTGTATTTCTTAATTTGCTATGCTTTCCCATGATTCCACCAAGTTTGGTCGAAATGGGACATCTATACACTGAAAAAAGAAATCAATCCGAAACGGGATTGATAATAGGGTAATCCCAGTTATTCTTGACCCGGTCCTTGAAAAGATTGATTTCACTCCCACTTTTTTTTTTGTCTAATCCCAAAAAACAATGTCACTTTAAGCCTGCTCCGGGTTTTCCTTGTTTTCAATCCCGTTTCGGATTAATTTCAGATAATTCTTTTCTGTGTATAGCTGTCATAGAAAAGTTGAGTCAGAAAAATAGTCTCAGTGAGAAAAACTTGTCTGTTTTCAGAGAACATGTCCTTCAAATTAGTAAGAAAAACACTACACCTATCACTAATGGAATCTCCCCGCACAAGGGCACGGTTAGACTCGAAATCATGGAAATGACCATTTCGAGATCAATTGAATCTCGGGTTAACTTGCACCAAGCCAATTTCAAGATTAAGTCAAGTACACATGTCGATCTTAAAACAAGAAAGAAAGTCGGTCAAGCCCGACTATAACATACTCTGTACCAAGAAAATTTGTCTTTTGATCATAACTCGAAAACCGTTCATCCGATCTTCTTCATTCCTTTGGCGGATCGATAAGTTATCCTAATAACTAAATATGTCCAGAAGGAACAAGTCATCTATCTTTAAAACTGTGGGAGATATGACGTTTTTTCTAAATTAATAATATACTTGATCTGCCTGCAGACATAAGAAGCATATGTCCCATACATGTCAAACCTCTATCTCTTACAATCTCTGAGATCTGTGCGTTCATATGGACAGACAGACAGACGGACAGACGGACGGACGGACGGACAGACGGACATGGCTATATCGACTTGGCTGTTGATGCTGATCAAGAATATATATACTTTATGGGGTCGGAGATGCTTCCTTCTGCCTGTTACATACTTTTGCACAAACTTATAATACTCTGTGTACCTACGGTACAGAGTATAACAATATCTGGCCGTCTTGACTCTCGCGCTTCTGAAAAGGCCTGAAGGTTTGAAGTGTATGGGACATAAACTTATTTAACTTGCAGGCAGAAATTTGTTTTCAACTTTATGTGGTATATTCTGGATCTTCTCTTAATGATTTTAATTAATAATTTTTCGAATCTTAATCTACACAGAAAAAAATCCAATTAAGTACCATTTGGACTGGAGATACAAAAATGTCTGTAATATCGTTTTAATCATCCAACGGAGCTGAAAATTATCCAAATTATGATTATTTTGCATATTCTTAGGACGATTTTCAGCTCCGTTTGATGATTAAACGGACATTAAAGACATATCCAGTAAAAATGGAAAAGGAAAATAATCTAATAGATATTTTTTAATATGCTTTTTTCTCCGGAAAAAACTATCTAAGAAACCATATCCTTTTGGAGTTAGTTTGTGTTCTGCGGCCCTTGAAGTCAGTCGCTGGGTTGAAGGTCTTGAGAAAAATTTGCTGCCAATTCACACTAAGTATACACTTTCGTTGGTACACAGGATATAACTAGAACAGCATTAGGTAAATAGAAAGGACGCTTACCGAATGCGAAGGCAAACAATCCTTATCCTTTATCAGATCAGTATTAGTATCATTATCGATATGTCGATATTTCATGCCGGGCGATTTTGATGGCATAAGATAATGACTTGACACATTCGAATTGTCTGCCAGATTGATCGATTTTTAGTGACCGCGTTTCCTCTTCATTCTCGAAGATATTAAATAGATAGAATTATATTCGGATCCCATGAATCTAGTCTGTTGATCGCACAAAACATCAAAAAAATCGTGTGAAACCACAATTTGCGGCGAAAACTTCTATTAAAGAATCTGATATATTGGGAATGTATTCAACAGGAAGGAGGAAGCATTTCCAATCGCAAACCGACAGTGCAGATAGTTAATTGAAGTCATCGCTTTGAATCATCTAAATTTTGTGGCAGTGTCTCGCCTTGTCACCGCATAACTTTTTGTGCGAGTGTTTGAGTGCAGGCCGTTAGCTATCTAAAAACTCAAATCTAAGAAAATTTTCAAATTCAATTTGCACTAAGGAGCACAACAATAGACCACACTCCCCCCCAGCGGCAGACACAACCACAAGATTCCCTTCCCCAGCGGCAGGGAAGCCTGTGCCGGTGCTTACTTGATTTGACAGCCAAGTGAACAAACATTTTTGAAAACTTACTTGAATGGATTATTAGGAATTATCAGAACTTAATTTAGCTTAAGTGTGTGTTGTGGCAGGGGAAGGGGAAGGGGGCGGTGGATGCGGGCCTCTGCTAATGAATCTGAATGAACTTTGAGTCAGGTGACAAACAATCGAGATGGGACCACTTGAATGGCCGCTTTTGAAGTGGTTGCCAAGGCAAAAGTTTTCGGCTAGGTGCCTTGTTGCACCCAAAGCCCATTGATCTCAACGGGTCTTTGTTGTCGGCTCCAACTAAGCCCCTGGCTAAGCGGCTTATACGCATTTGAAAGTTCAGCACATGCGATTTAAAGTAAACGGTGGGCGAAGCAGCGGGTAGCGTATATTAAGTCGTCTGGACTGGGGCATGGCTCGATCTAATGAGGCTGTCTGGCTGCCTGGCGGCATATCCAGCTGTGTAATCGACTTCAATTAAATAAAGCCAACGACACCGGCAATTGGAACGTTGCCTTTGTGCCTGTCGGAAATCGAAGCCGAGTCGCAGCAACCTTTTAGCCTCGCTTCCTGGCGTGCCGGGTCCCCAAAGTGGCGTTAATAACGTAGCAGAAAAATAGAAAAGTCCTGCCTGGCTCACCATTCACCTGGTCCACGATAATCGCACGGAAGACGGATGTCCAATTAGTTGTGTGCCAGCTTCCGGCTGAAGCGTCATTGTCGTCGTCGTCTCTGCTTTCATCATTATGCTGTGGGAGGTTTGGCTGTCAATTGCAGCGATTGAATTGCCAGTTGGACACTTCATTGTTGCCAGTTGGACGCCAATGGCATAAATTTCATATTTGGTTGAACATCAGTTTGCATGGAGAGTGGGGAGGGAAGGATGTGTCTGTCGGCCTGTCTGTCTGTCCTACCCCCTAATCAATGCTTATTTATGCTCTAAAATCCTTGGGCTTTAGAATTGACGCGCTTATCGCGTTGCATACTTTAGGCGTTCATGGCTAAAAATTGAATAAAGGATTTACGGTCTTAGATTAGGGCAACGCCACCAAATGCCATGTCAAATGTGAGCGTGTGTGTGTGTGTGTGACAGGAAGCCAAACAAAAGCAACATGTGTAACTTGTACGGCCTGCCAACGTCAAAAGGCGAAAGGCTGGAACTCTATTAGAACGTGGCTTGCCTGCCAAACCGATTCTTCTACAGCTCTGCACTATGGTACAAGTTCCCATTTTTTTGTTGGCAAAAATGATTATCAAGTCAGTGGAGGCATCAAGTGTAAAGTGGCAATGAACTCACTCGCAGTCTTATCACTTTTCCAGAAAAACTCCTATGGTGCTCCGGCTCGGCTGCCCATATTTTACCCGAGGGCATAATAAGCTTGCCTTTGCCAGACTCCTGCGTGCTCCACTTTTTTTCCTCCCCACTCTGGGCGTGTGTGTGCGATGTTTACTTATGATTGAGTTGCGCGGCAGCAGAGACACCCCTCACAACAATTTGGTAAAAGATTGCGGTTGCTTTACTGATTTTCTCACCCATTTTGTGCGAGATGAAAATTTAAATTGATTTTGCATTGTTTGACTGAGTCATTGTTGTTGTTTTTGGTATGTGAGCGGCCACCGCACACAGGGAACATTTTTTATAAATTTCAATTTGTGCACCATAAATGCGGGCTACGGAATGGGTTTTCATCTTGCTGTTCCTTAGGTGGGCAGCTATACAGCTTGGAAGCAATCACCTACGAGGGAAAAAGATCATTCATTTAGCTTTGTTTTAAATTTATTAAAGCTTGTTTTGGTTTCAATTTTAGCTACTCTGGCCAGATCTCTGTTAAAACGAACCATGCGAGGCATTGGAATAGCAGCGTGTCCTCTTGAGACTTTTTCGAGCAAAAAAATTTTAACTTCCGAATTGATTGACTTTCTTACTTGTTTAATGTTTCAAAGAAAATGTTCGAAATATGTAGTGACGTAAGTGTTTCCAGAATATGAGGTCCAAAAGATTATAGTCTTCCCAAAATTAAGATGCTTGGAAAACCTAGAAAGAAAGAAACGAGAGCGTAAGTTAAAGTCGACAGACGGACGGACAGACGGCCAAAATTTGAAACAAACTTGATCTGCCTGCAGACAATACTAGCTTACATCTAAAATTTGGTTGCTCTAGCTCTTCTAGTCTCTGAGATCTAGGTGTTCATACTGACGGACGGACGGACAGATGGACGGACAGACGGACGGAAAGACGGGCGGACGGACAGACGGACGGACAGACAGACATGCACAGAAAAAAATAAGATCAAATATCGAGTTGATCTTCCAAAAATATCAATTTTTATACTCTGTACCGTAGGTACACAGAGTATTATAAGTTTGTGCAAAAATATGTAACATGTAAAATAATTTTCTTGGTACAGAGTATGTTATAGTCGGGCTTGACCGACTTTCTTTCTTGTTAAATATCCAAGAGTTACTATTTAATATCAATATGATGCTGTAGTATTACATTGATACTAAAAATATTATAGTAATAAGCGAAATTCTCACAGTGATATGAAAAATACCCTAGTGACGTGATTTCAGATCAAAGTAGACATCGAAAATCTGAGGGCAGAAAGAGACAAACAGAGTTTCTTAAAACAAAGAGAGACAGCTATAGTGCAACCCGAAAAAGACAAAAACAATGTTCATGTCTCTGCCGCAGCAAGCGAGACATCGAATACTCTTCCGATTTGACTGTTTTTGCTTTCATTGCTGTTTGCAGTTCCCAACTGCTTGAAGCGGTGAGCGCATGGAGAGACATTCAAACAGCGACAGTCATTAGCGAAAAGCCTACTGAAGGTTGAATCGGGAGATACATGAAACAGTACTGTGTAGGCAACCAGCTCTTTTTGGTGTATATAAATGCATAAGTTGTTTACAGTTGTGAACAAACGCAATTTTTCGGGACCCCGAGCCAACTAAAGTCACTAATTATTATTCAAAAACATCTTTGACAAAAATATAGCTTTGATATTATTAAATTCATCATTGGTAATACATTATAACCCTTTTGATATTATAAAAATATATATTAAATATTTCAGCCATGTCGTACAGGTATTGTAAAAATACTGCATTGATACTATAAAAATATATCAAGGATATTAACAAATATCAGATTGTTGATCTGAAACATTTCACATTGATATGTTCGAAATGTACGAGAGATATTTTCGATCATATCAACTGGGTATTCTTCAGATGAAGGCCGATTCGATACTGAAAAATAACCGATTGATACTAAATATCGTGATCTTTTTTTTCTGTGTGGCTATATCGACTCGGCTGTTGATGCTGATGAAGAATATATATGCTTTATGATATCGGAGATGCTTCCTTCTGCCTGTTACATACATTTGCACGACTTTAGTATACCCTTTTTACTCTACGCGTAACGGGTATAAAAACTGCTAAAAGTAAAAAATTAAACAAATTTTGTTTTGGGACTAAAATCCAACAAAAAATAATCAAAATTAGTTTATGTTCGTTTAGTCAACATTTTGTTTTGTCCAGAGCTGCAAGCCGGTTTTGAACCGAACCGGTTTGATCCCGGAATTCTGACTTTCAGATTATTGATAACCGAAACTTAAACCGAACCCCTTAAGGTAATAAAGCTGAACCTGAACCCGTTCCGAACCTAAAATTTCGGTTCGGTTCAACAATAATTATATTTAATTATTTCCCAGTGACTTCTTCTGTTATCCTGATGGAATTATCCACATTACTGTGGAAACGTATGTGAACTACGAAATTGCATTTTACTTTAAGGGCTGTATCCAGCACTTCGAAGTTTTTATTTCGTCACAATACTTTATATAAGTATAAACACTTTGCCTTCGCTTAGATGGTCATGAGCTGTATGAAAGCGTTTCTATTTATATAAACTATTTTGAAATCCCATCCCAACGCAAAATCGAGACAATTCCCTAACAGTTTATGCCGGTTTTAGGTCGATTATTAAATACGTGTATAAAGCTTGGCAAAACCAAGGTTCGAACCCAAACTTTAAATTTTGGTTCGAACCCGCGAGCCGGAGATCCAAGAAATTTTGTGGGTTTGCAGCCCTGGTTTTGTCCACCAACGTTTTTATGCTTTTGAATACAATATTGTATCAACATATTTATCAGGAGTGCCCCAGAATTAACTAGCGATTTGGCTTCCAGCAATCGCCTAACAACTTTCGCGATGCCACAAAACTTCGAGCGATTTTATTTTTTTACAAACCCTTTCGAACTTCACGGCGTGGGGTAGACACCTTTCAAATGCAAATTTGTGATATCTTTTTAATGCGCTTAGGCTGATATTTTGATTTTTAATTTTGTTTAAGCTAGCTAAAATTTATTTTTTATGATCTTACGGAAGAAGCCAAATCCGTAGGGAGACTATTTACAGACTGCTGCGTGTTTAAAAGAGCACTAGGAACGAAGTGAATCTGTTTTTAACAAGGCAACGTTGCTTGAAGATAATCTTAGGCCCGCTTCATTCAATTCCAGCAATCGGAAGAAAGATTGGCCAGATGCTAGATTAATTAGTCCTAGGTTTCAGCCCCAGCAACCATGTCGCCCCTTGGGAAATTGTGAGCCGTCCCTTTGCTCGTTCATAAACACCCTGGTATTTCGATTGATGCTTTCCCCTAAAATTGATCCATTTCAGAAGAATAATTCAATTAGTTGACATTTTTGCTTACACTCCTGATTATTTTGCCATCATTTATGTATCTCCGTTCACTTTATTGGAGGCGCTGCCACTTTTTATACTCTGTACCGTTGGTACATAAAGTAGATTAAGTTTGTGCAAAAGTATGTAACATCCAGAAGGAAGCATCTCCGATCCTATATAGTATAAATATTCTTGATCAGGATCAACAGCCGAGTCTTGTCCGTCATGTCCGTCTGTCTATCCGTATGAACGCACAGATCTCAGAGATGGTAAGAGATAGAGGTTTAACATGTATGGGACATATGCTTTTTATGTCGGCAGGCAGATCAAGTTTACTTTCAATTTTGGCTTCGCTCACTCCCGCCCCCGGAATTTAGAAGAAACGTGATATCTCCCACAGTTTGTATAGATGGTTCGTTCCTTCTGGACATATTTAGTCAGGATAAATTATCGATCCGGCAAAGGAATGGTGAAGATCGGATAATCGGTTGTCGAGCTATGATCAAAAGACTGTTCGCTGCTTCAGCGCAATAGCAGCGCTACTTTCAGCTGCTACTGAAGCATCAAAATTTATGCTGAGCGTATAATTTCATTGGTACAGAGTATGTTATAGTCGGGCTTGACCGACTTTCTTTCTTGTTTAAACTCACATTGGCAGCAATCAATTTACAAATTGCATAATAAATACGAAAAATGTTAACGCAACAATTAATGCGAATTCATTTAGTGGTGTTATGTTTGCTTTAATACCAAAACTTCTATTGCAAACGCCAAAAAAACCAAATTCGATTAATTAAGAAATTCAAATGATAAAGGTGGCATCACTGAAATACGAGCGATTTTCTGTGTTGAAGCGAATGACAAATTTAACGAGCGATTTAACTAAACATAAAAGAAGTTAGTTTATTTCAGGGATGCAAACCAATCTAATATAATTACTGGTTCGGTTCAGTGGTTCAGACAGTTTCTGAACCGCCGGTTCGGTTAATTACACGGTTTTTGGAACTGACTGAACCGCGGTTCCGGTTCGGTTTAGTGGTTTGTCATGTGACTTTTGCACACTTTCAAATTGAATTCCTATAATCCATTTGAATATCTTTAAAACCCTTAGAAGAATGTTGCAAATTTATTGTGCCAGATTCAAAGGATTCGTCTATAAGATCCTAGAGGAATGATCTTTGAAAACAGAGAATGTCGGCCAGAAAAGATTAGAATAGAAAAGTATAAAAACTCTCCTGGTTAGCATTGAATTAAGGTGAATGTATTACAGAAAATTCCAAATATTGTCCACTAGAGGAAAGAATGTTCATTGATGGTACGTATATTAAGAGATCGGAGGGCAATTAGGTCATCCTTAAAAGTTCCGGCATAGGTACGAATGTAGAGAGTCGAACGATATGTAGAAAAATTGTCTTGGGGAAACGATTCAAATCCCCAAAATAATAAGTATCATTGGCTAGAGGAAAGCGACTCCCGTCTTAAAACTCGTCAGAGCCCTGAACCGAACCGAACCGTTTTTATTTGTGGTTTCGGGTTCGGTTCATCAATTCATAAAGGAAGCCGGTTCGGTTTGTGGTTCGGTTCACCAGCTGGAATATGCGGTTCAGTTCGGTTCAGAACCGGTTTGCATCCCTGGTTTATTTTGATGCAGTTTATTCAGAAATTGAACATTCTTTTTGCATCGTTTATTTTTATTTTTATGTAGATTTTAGGGGGTTATTTAAACAATTCGCTGACTCAGTAGTGCGCGATTTTGAAATCACTCTTAAATAGCGTCTGTGGCAGGGCGAATTGAAATTGAAATCGATATATCGATATTTTTTTTAGAAATTTAGATGTTGTATATTATCGTTTAAAAATTTTAAGATATTTCGATATACTTACCTTGCAGTTCATAGTTCATAAACAAAGGTCTTAAATAAAAACCATTCAAAAAGTTAATTTCGCTTTGAAGATTGCTGGCCGTGTGATTATGCAAGTTGTTAAATAGATGTCACCTCTACGACGATCATTTGGCTGCCTAGTTTATTATATTGCAACCATATGAATTGTATATTCATTCGATTTTAATGATATTTTGCAAAATTGAGCTAAAGCAGATAATATTAATAACTGGCAAGTTTAAAGACTTAAATACAAATCAGGGTTTCCCATTAAAACTAGTTTAACGACCGTTCTTTCGTATGGCACCTAAGAGCTATAGTTGTTGTTGCTGTTGTTTATCGGTGTATTTCCTAGTACGACAAGCATTATTCTTATAAGTTAATGTGCTAGTCACTACTATAACAGTTTAAAAATCATATTTTACGTTAAGTCATCCGATTTTGACAAAGCATTGCAGAATTATGTGAAAGCAAAACCATCGAAAAACCATAGGATAACTATTGAATAATCATTGGATAACCATATGATAACATATACTAACCATAGAATAACACCATACGATAACCTAAGCATAACCATAGGATAACTATAGTAATCACAAATTGAAACCAAACAATGTTTTCCCACTAAAACTATTTATTGGACCGATCGTTCCTATAGCACCAAAGTGCTATAGTCATCCGATTTTGACAAAACCTTGTAGAATTATGTTAAAGCATATTTAATTAAATATATGCCAATTTTAGGGTTTTTTCCACTGAAACCAAAACAGTGACCAAAGACTTCTTATCAGACATTACGTTTCTACGGCAGCTTTACTAAATTGTAGTCAGATTTTGACCAAACTTTAAGGAATCATGGAAAAGCATAGCAAACTAATAACTAAGAGGTTGAGAGACCTTTCTATGTAAAACTAAAACTTTTTCTCACTGGAACTAGTTTTTCGACCGACCGTTTCTATGGCGTCTATACACTCATAAAACATTCGCCCTGAAATGTAGAAATTCTCCTATGAAATCCGTCCTTTATGGAAAAGTTTTCCATAAATGAGAAAATATTTTGCTTAATCTTAGAGTGAATAGCCTTAAGATGGATTTCATAGGAGAATTTGTCTTACCAGTGTATACTAAGTCGTCCGATCCGGCCGGTTCCGACAAATGTACAGCGTATCTGTAATGAAAAGGTTGGGAACTCCAAACCAGAAGATGCAAATTCTGCAATCAAAAAAAAAATCATGCAAAATCGCCCCAAACTTTTTAAATTCGCCTTGAAATTCAAAGGTGATCGACATATATTTCAGAAAAATTATTTCTAAAATAATTCTAAGACTTTCTGAAATTAAGAAAATATTATAAGCTATAAATAAGCTACAAAATTTTTTCTTAATTGTAGAAAAGAATTTTCTAGATTTAAGAAAAAAAAAACATTTTAAACTATTATAGACAGGAGGCAGTGAGGGGGGACTGGAGACAGAAGAAGAAGAGACTACAACTAAGAAGCATATAACCACTTATATATTATTTTTATAGGATATTTTCTTTCTGTTGGTTCACTAAAGTTTCTTTCTGAAAATCACAATATAATTAGTAATCATTATTTTAGTTTCTAACTTTACCTTGCCTGGGACTTGAACTCGGGACCTCCGGGAAAATTCAACATGACAGGCATTTATCGCACTCGACTAGCAAGCACGTGCATGGGTCACTGTAAAGAACGCAGTCAAATGCAAAACACTCAGCTGCCTCTTTTATATTCTGAAAGCAGGGAATTCGAACTTGAGGTCTTTTTATAAATACTTTTCTAAATTTTAGGGCGGTTTTTTAAATTTTTTTTCTATATTTTAGGGCGAATTTCTCAGCAAGCCGATCAGTAGCCCCTTTTATATTCCGAATTTCTAAATGGATTCTCTAAATTTAGGAAATGTGCTTTCTTAAATTTAGAGAGTTTTACTAAATTCGCCCTATTTTAAGAGTGTGTGTTTTCTAAAATCAAGGGCGAGTTCGCCCTTAATTTAAGAAAGTATTTAGGAAAAAATTTAGAAAAATTAGCCTAAATTTAAGAAAAATAAATAGAATTTCGAGATTTAAGAATTTATTTTCTAAAAAATCCTTTTTAGGGTTGTTTTTTTCGAAGCTTAAGAAAAAAATGTCTAAAAACAAGAAAGGAAAATAATTTAAGGGCGCATTTCTAAAAACTAGAAAATATATTTTTTGAGTTTGTAAGAGTTTTCGAAATCGATCACCTAATGTGGAGTCCTAATCTTTGAAAATGTGCCACTATATCCAAAAATAACCAAATTATTTAACACTGCTTTAAAACGCAATTTGGCCCACTACAAAAACCACAAATAATCTTAAAACCCATCTTTGAATTAATTATTAGGCATGATCTCGCACCATGACTCAAACGACCCGAAATAGATAAGCATAATTTGAAAAATTGACAGATATGTAACTAATAACATTTACAAAAATAGCACTTTTAGGACCACAAATGAAAGAACAAATTTATGGAATCATTTAAGGACTAAAAACTTCAATTTTGTAGGTCGATTGTTCTTACCTAAGTTATATATACATTACAAAACAAGAAAGAAAGTCGGTCAAGCCCGACTATAACATACTCTGTACCCAGAAAATTTGTCTTTTGATCATAACTCGAAAACCGTTCATCCGATCTTCTTCATTTCTTTGGCGGATCGATAAGTTATCCTAATAACTAAATATGTCCAGACGGAACAAGCCATCTATCTTCAAAACTGTGGGAGATATGACGTTTTTTCTAAATTGCGGGGGCGGGAGGGGGCGTGGCCAAAATTGAAAATAAACTTGATCTGCCTGCAGACATAAGAAGCATATGTCCCATACATGTCAAACCTCTATCTCTTACCATCTCTGAGATCTGTGCGTTCATACGGACAGACAGACAGACGGACAGACGGACATGGCTATATCGACTCGGCTGTTGATGCTGATCAAGAATATATATACTTTATGAGGTCGGAGATGCTTCCTTCTGGATGTTACATACTTTTGCACAAACTTATAATACTCTATGTACCTACGGTACAGAGTATAATAATCATCTTACTTCTTTTTAAAATCAAGAGCAGCGAATGCGTAACCCTTGGATCAGTTGACAGCAACCCAGAAAGTATAGCCATTGAGTCTTTTAATACCTCAGAAAGCAAACGGACAGTAGCTAAGCAAAGTCGATTGAACTTAAGACTAGATCGCATGTAACAGTGAAAGTTTATAATGGAACTGAAGTTGCATCTTTAATTTCCCAGGTAGACCTCATACAGCGGCTTTAAAAATTTTACAAAAAAAAAACAAAATTTGCAATAGAAAATGAAAAGATTGTTTGGAGCGAGCATTATGTAAAAGTTGACCGCAGCTACGCCTTAGGTGTTCTAATTTTTAGTTAGCTCTAATTTTGGACTCGTTTCTCTTCCCAATGGCAACGAGAGACTTCTCGCACTAACATGTGGCACCGTTTTGGTAAAACCAAATGTGAACCAAGTCCAATTCTTATATGTGCTCACAGCTTGATCCCAGTTCTTCCGATCAATCCCAATTCTTTGACGAATCGATATATAATATAATATTTATTACTAAATATGTCCAATTTTCATTATTTACGAAAAAGTACAATCCAAAGTTGTCGCCGTCCCAAATAGCGCAACATGCTCAGGTTGCATTGACAGTTCTTGAACTGCCTCTGGCTGCTCTTCAGTCCGGATTCGTCAATTCTGTCCGTTGACTAAACCAGTGAGCCAAAAATGATCGTCGTCGCTGAAGATAGTTTTTCGATAACAAAGAGGATTTTCATTGAAGTTTTCTAAGGCCTATTGAAGTAATCAAATGACATTGTTCAAGATCAACCAGTTGTATTTTGTAAGGATTCTTCCCGTGGTCCTTAGGTAAATTGTTCCAGTGGTTCGAAAAGCACAGGCCCTTTTGTTGAAAGCGGTGACGAAATGACACATCGCAAACTTCATCGACACTGGCCGATACAGCAGCAATGGCCGATAAATGACCAATAATGACCAATAAAAAGAAACAGCTTAAATACCCACAAAGTGGAGATTGTTTGCGAAGAACAATTTTCGCAGAAGACAGTTTGTAAAAATAAAATTCATACTTTGCAAGCGCTGTTCGTATGTTAGTTAATTCATGATGCAATGGCAAACCTTAATGAGCATATTTATCTTCCGAATTACGCACGCGGTTTTAATAAATTTACAGTCACCCTTTACTCGAATTTTTGAAGGGCGCACGATCTGATAGTCATAAGAAATCCTTTCGTTGTATTCCCCACCCTGTAAAGCATTTTACCGATTTGTTTATATGTGACCCCACATTCATTTGACTTTATATGAAATTCTTTTACGCTACTGCAAACGCACAACCCTTTGGCCTTTCTTTGGACTATTTCCCGGCCCCCCCACCAAATGAAAAACTTATTCTTTTTCGTTTGCTGTTCATACAAATGTTTATCGACTTGTGCGATGATTTTCCGCTTGCTTTGGTTTTACAACGCCACCTCCTGCGGCTCCAGCTCGATGGGTTTTCGTGTTTTTTTTGGCATATCCATGGCAGCCGTGCAGGGTAAGGGTTAAGCATCGCTGGCACTCTGACATGCGTGTGTGTGTACGGTGTGTTAAGAAGTGGAGCGGGGACCCCAGGTCCTGTGTATTGGTAATTGAATTTATTGTTTGACATTCAAAGTACCGTTGAGTCAATTACGCTGGAAAATTGGTATCAAAATATTTACGAGCTGTTTATTGTATTACGGCAAAACTTGGGGCCCAAAAAAGGTAATGCAATTTACATGCTGATGCCTTGGCCCGATATAAGTGTAATGTGCACACACACTCGTATGTATTTATTGAAAAAGTCAAGACAAATTACATGGGGAGAATTTGCTGAAGTGTAAATTGCTCGGGTGGGTCAATTAAGTGGTCTTTGAGCCGCTGTCCTCGGCAGCAGCTGATGGGAAAGCTGGTGAGATCGGTACAAGGGTTATTATTAGACAGAGGATTTTGCACATATTCAATCAGATTTTAATTCAAAGTAAATGTGCACAACATGATGATGACATCAAAGCAACAATGCTGTAAACAAAATTTGATTATAAACACATTCGCTCTAGTCTACTAGGAAAACAATCGGGTTGATGTATGCAAAGTCCGCTGTCAACTTACTCTCATGTGTTCTACAAATCGATTTGGACCTAAAATAGCAATTCTTAATCTAGCCTTGGCAACTTTTGCTTAAATGTTTGACGAATGTTTTCACAGTTTAGTATTTTTAATCTTTGTGCTTTGAAACGGTGACATCCCATATTAAAGTTAATCGTAGTGTATTCCGACTTTGGTACGGGCGATAAGTTCGCCTAGAACTCCCACATAATGCCCAGATTTATTTTGGACACTCTAAATTATTCCATTCATGGTCTTACAGGTTTTTTAGCAAATAGATTGTAATAACAAGTAAAAAAAGTCGGTCGAGCCCGACTATAGCTTTCAGCTGCTACGGCAGCATCAAAATTTATGCTGAACGTATAATTTTGTTGGTACAGAGTATGGTATTGTTAGGCTTGACCGACTTTCTTCCTTGTTTTAATTCAGCACTTCATCTTATTTACCATCGTTTCTTTCGTGATGCTTCTAACGACGGTGCCAGGGCATACGACGTGTAGCTGAAGTAAGCATACAGCGTAGAGTAGAGCGTAGAGTACTTGCCAGTAAATCGATTCGCTTCGATTTTTTCATTGAGTGAGAAACATCCATTTAACTTTTGAAAATCGACTAAAGTCGCAAAAAGTTCCACCACCAATTGTGAAGCGACTCAGGCAAAATGTCGTTTTTAGGGTTAGAAAACAATAAAGAAAGTCGGTCAAGCCAGACTATAACACACTCTGTACTAACGAAATTAAACGCTCTGCATAAATTTTGATGCTACAGTAGCAGCTGAAAGCAGCGCTGCTACTGCCCTGCAGCAGCGTACAGTCTTTTGATCATAGCTCGACAACCGTTCATCTGATCTTCACTATTTCTTTGGCGGGTCGATAAGCTATTCTGATTACTAAATATGTATAGAAGGTAAGAACCATCTATCTTTAAAACTGTAGGAGATATGACGTATTATCCAAATTGCGGGGGCGTGGCCAAAATTAAAAATAAACTTGATCTGCCTGCATATATAAGAAGTTTTTGTCCCATACATGTCAAACATCATACGGACAGACGGACGGACAGACGGGGTCGAAAATGCTTCGTTCTGGCTGTTACATACTTGCGCACAAACTTAAAATACTCTATGTGTACAGTTCTTACTGTAAGAATTTCCTAAAATTGATAAATTAATAAAAACTAAAAATAATTGCCAAGTGCAAAGGAAATTATTATCCATAGGACCTATGGAAATACCAGAAATATACTTAATCATTTAAATAGATGATGATGATTCAAAATGGGGTTCCTAAAGCAATTCTCACCATGATCTATCTCTTAGCTACTATTACACACTAAACAAAACAAAAAAAAAGCTAAACTTACCCTCCCAATGTGCTTATAAAAGGACAGCTATTAGTCGAACTTTTCGACTAGTGCTCCCAGTTCAATTTACCACTAAAAAGTATTGGAAAATATGTTCCTTTTGTTATGTTATGATTTTAATTTTCCGATTCATGTACAGGATTTCGAGGAAATGGACAATGCAGAGCGCATTATTTAGTCATCCCAGCTTGCTCCAAGGAGTCGGAACGCATGTTTAGCAACTTTTGAAACATAATCTCGAACAGGCGCACATCTTATATATAGTACTAATAGTAACTAATGGCTGAAGGAGTAGTTTTATCCCACTTTTACTTTTTTCATAAGTCAGAGGTGAAAAGTGCCTTATTACAAGTTTTAACATGAAGTAATATAATTTAAAATTGAATAAACCAAAGAGGGAATTATTTATATATCGTTACATATATATATATATATACCCTTGCAAAAGGTATTATAATTTTGACCAGAAATTTGCAACGCATAGAAATATTCATTTCCGACCCCATAATCTATATATATTCTTGATCAGGGTGGCGAGCTGAGTCGATTGAGCTTTGTCCGTCCGTCTGTCCGTCTGTCTGTCTGTTTCTACGCGAACTAGTCTCTCAGTTTCAAAGCTAAGGAGCTGAAATTTTGCACAGTCTTCTTTTTGCTGCACACTACTAATATGTGAGAACCGTCCGGATCGGATG
>JAWNNO010003452.1:0-81773 GCA_035044985.1 Lordiphosa fenestrarum
AAGTATGAGGTAATAACTTTACGGCTGCGTTTAATATTTTTCTATATTTGAAGAATCGAGTGGCCGCACGCCCAGTATGCCTTTATTTTGCCTTTTTCAGACTCATCCAACGGTTTTCCTTTTCCCATTATTACTTTATTTTATTGGTAATTGGTCCCAATAAATAAATAATAAATTTAAAAACCCAAACAAGACAGCTTACACGCAAAAATTGACACGAAAGCGAAAATGTGCTAATCGGCTGTCACAAAAAAAATGCATGCATGAAAAAAGCAAAAACAAAATAACGGTACACTTCTAGAGCTCAAAGTTATTCTTAGAATGAGTGAAAATGATGAAGAATAAAAGAAAAAAAGAATGAGCATGAAACATATTCAGAGTAGTGAGTTATTTGCCTTTAAAATGATAGGTTAGAGAGTGTGCTAATCGGTTGTCGGGCAGTGTATATGCTCTGGAGGTCATTTTAAATTTTAAAATTGGTACGTTATACTTATTTGCTCCATTGATTACCATTTGACCATTCTTTGTGACCTTTACACCTCCTGAGTTAAACTTAATGGTCATTCCAGCTTCCTGCATTTTCTTAACCGATAATAGATTATGAGGGATGTCTTTGCAGAAAGACATCTCATTATCTTTATAGCTAAGTCGTACAATTCCTTTAGCAGTAGCATGGATAAATTCACCGCGTTTTGCAATCGCAATCTCCACAGGTCTTTCCAGTTGTATATAGTCAGCGAACAGAGCTTTATCCTTTATTATATGGTCTGACGCTCCTGAATCCAAGATGAATCCTACTTCGCCTTATTTCAAATGATCAACCCCCTGCCTCATCATAAATGCAAAACCTCGTTTAGGCTGAGTTGTTGCTATTTGGACCTGTTTTTCATTCTCTTTATTTTGATTACCTGCATTTCTTTTTAAAACAAAGCAAACTTTCTTAAAATGTCCCTGCTTACCACAATGAAAACATTTTGGTTTTGGTTTAAATTTATTTTTGAAAACCTTTTTGTTGTTATTATAATTTATTTTCACTTTCTGTTCCTTAGGACGAAAAGCCTGCAACACCTTGACACTTGTATCTTTACTGAGATTTTTCAATTTTATTTCATGGTCAAGAAGACGGGTCTTAACGAATACCAATGTTAAGTTGCTTTCTGACAAAGTTTCAATGGCCGTTGTAACTCCATCATAACTTGAAGGAAGAGTTAAAAATACAAGGGAAACTTTGTCCATTTCATCTATTTTTGCTCCTGATGCTATTAATTCAGTTATCAAATCATCAAATAACTTAAAATGCTTCACTAGTGGAGTGTCACCTTTCGTGAAGAAAGCTGTGATGCTAAGCTCTTGCGCTCGTAGATAGCATCCAAATTTTCAAAAATTTTCTTGGCATTGTCTTCACTATTTGCAAAAGAAAGAAACGAGTCGCTTTGGTACTCAATAATTATGCTTTTTGCATTCTCTCTGCCTTTTTCCATTCCACTGTCAATTTTTCTGGCTCTTTGTCAATCACTTCTAACAACTCATTTTCCGCCAAAAATGCTCTGATACGAAATTTCCATACAGAATACTTCTCACCGTCAAACGGTTTTATATTCCATTTTCCTTTCTCCATAATTAATGCTTTTTCTTCACTAGCTTTTGCTTCACTTTCTAGTATTAACTAAACTTTGTGAAACCACGCTCACAACTACACTTTTAAGCTGAAATTTCCCAGTCGGACTTTGCGTCATGTGTTGAGAAAAATACTATAAGTACACCCGGTGGCATGATATTTCACGTAAATAGTCTCTACATGACTTTTTTGCATGAAATTAGCCCTTAATATATCATGAAAAACTCACAGGTATTTCTCAGGTATTTGTGAGGCTAAAAGTCGTAAATTTCATTCGAAAACATGAAAATCTCAGGGGTTTGTCAGCGAACGTCTCATGTCTTCCCACCTACGATATACAAAGTAAGTACATCTGGAGTACTAAGAAAGTAAAGAACCCGAAGGCTGATGACGTCACCTATACGGAAACGGTTAAACCCCCTGAGTTTCCATTGCAAAACGAAGCTGACGGCTCAGGTTTTCTCATGCCTTTTTACGTGAAAAGTAAGCATGAGAAAGTACCTTTTTCATGATGAAAAGTCCGACTGTGTTCACTCACACACGCATATATTTATGTGTGTGTGTGAATTTCACCTCAAGGCAATTGCGTTTCAAGCTTCTAGAAATTTCTACTTGCAGATTCTTCACGATCATCCGTTTACAGTTATGCGAATGTGGAATTCGATGGCAGCTCAAATCAAAGGTAAGTTGACAGTTTAAATAAAATTTGTTGCTTCCACCTCATGTTGGAAAGTACAGTTTTGTCAAATACGCTTTCAGTCCAGATACGACGTGCCACCTCATGTGGCCAATAACACTAACAACAACACCAAATAGAAAAGCTTAAGTTTATTGTATCTGTATTCGCTACTTGCAAGCGCTAATACATGCTATTTTGCTAAAGGCTAGCTTTTGCTAAAGACTATAAGGCTATTTATTTAAACGTGTTGTCACTCTTGTCGATACTAAGCGCGTTCGAGACGGGCGACTCGCTTTCATCGGTTTGTTGTTGGTTATCGATATATGAGCATCGATATGATATCGGCGGTGTACAATGGCGGAATACAATGGCGGTTAATTTAAGTTTTACGAACTCGAAACAGTGTGAGTCAAGGAATCCTTTCACTTTAAAAATCGTTGATGATAAATTGATGGTGGGGTTGATGACTTGGGGAGTAAATGTAGAGAGGTAGTTATTAGGGGACTAATATTGCACCAGGGTGGGGGAGTCTTTCGGTGGCTTGGTATTGGATTGATTGGAAGTTCTAGGGTCCTGTTTAATTGTATTGCATTTAGAAGGGCTGAGCTGATTTTGGGATCCGTTTTATACTGTGTACCGTAGGTACAGAAAAACGTTTGTCGAGGCACTTAGAAAGTAATAAACAATGTTTTGCTGGAGAATTTCAAATGTATCGTTGAAAAAATTACTTAAATCGGTGAACCGATCCTAATTTTTCGAAAAAGTGGTTCGGTTCGGGTTCAGGTTCGCGGAGTCAAAAATGTAAGCCGCCTGGTTCATGGTCCGGTTCGCAAACCCCAAAAAACACGAACCGAACCGGTTCTCAGGGGTTCGGTTCCGGACCGGTTTGCAGCCTTCATAAAAACGCACGTTTTACAAAAAAATCTAAAATAAAATTTTTTAAATACATATTTAACTGAAAACGGCGCATTTGTAATTGACAATTAATTACGAATCGTTTTCAAAATAAAACGAAAATTATGGCTTCGCTATATAGGGCTGAGGAAAAAAACACATGTGTGCTAAAAATTAACGTTCTCATTAGTAAAATAAATGTTTTAGAAGATTTCCAGTACAAATTTAAAATGACGAAATTTTCAATAATAAGAACGAATATGAAACATACTTAAAATAAAACGATTATTTTCATTCATTAATGTTATATGTAAAAATTTTAAAATAAAAAAGCGCAGGTTTTTAAAGAGCATAACTATAAATCTATATATATAAAGTTGTTCAACCTGACTGACTGACTGGTGACCGTCGTGCAGCCCAAACCATAATAGATAGGGAGCTGATTTTTTACAGTAGTTTTGTCTTATGGAAAATTCCACCCGGAAAACTCAGTTTGTAAGCAAAGTATGCGAAATAATTGGACACGTGTTTTCCCGATTTCGGAAAATCCGCCGACAAGGAAAATTCCCGGAAAATTCGAGATGCACAAATCTATTTTTCATCCGATTGACTTCAAATTCGGTTTGTAAGGAAAGTAAGTGATATAAATTGAGATGTCATGTTCCGATGTTGGAAAATTTGACCGTTAGGTCGGAAAATTCCCGGAAAATTCTGCATGCTAAATAAGTATATTTCATCCGATTGACTTAAAATTCAGTTAGTAAGGATAGTAAGTGAAATAAATTAAGATGTAACTTTCCGATGTTGGAAAATTTGACCACAGGGCCGGAAAACTCTCGAAAAAGCGTCGGAAAAGTTTGTATGGGGAAAGTTTTAGTTGCCATCCGATGGACTTAAAACTCGGTTTGTGAGCAAAGTATGCGAACTAATTGAACGCGTGTTTTCCCGATTTCGGAAAATCCGCCCACAATGAAAATTCCCGGGACAATTTGATATGCAAAAATCTATTTTTCATCCGATTGACTTAAAATTCGGTTTGTAAGGAAAGTAAGTGAAATGAATTGACATGTCATTTTCCGATGTTGGAAAATTTAACCGTAGAGTCGAAAAATTCACGGAAAAGTCTGCAAGCCAAGTAACTATTATCATGGCTGTAAAAGAATGATTCATTTTTGATTAAGGCATCGAATTGACATATTTGGAATGAATTCATTTTTTCTGATTGATTTTGACTTAATTCATTGAAATAACAAGTAAGGGCGCTGCAGTCGAGTTTCCCGACCACAAAATACCCTGTTCATTTATTTTCATTTATTTGTTTTTGAATTTTTGAAGATGTCATCCTAAATGTAGGCAATACTTTTCTAGTCCTGATCAACAACTGGGGGGCTGCTTTTATCAGCTCAACTGTTTCTCTTATAACTCCGGTGTTTTTGGTCCGATCTGATTGTACTTTTCAGAATAGATAGATATTGAGCCTAGCTTGATGTATACTCGAGGCTCTAACTTGAAAATTGTGGATCTGACGGCTTTTTAGGTCTGGGATTTATAGAGGAGGTCTAGGTTTTTTGGGGATAAAAGGGGGACGGGGTGGAATTTTTCATATCTGAAGCAAACTTGATCTGCGTACAGCATAAATCTACCTTCGTGCAAAAATTTGTGGCTCTATCTGAGATCGACGCGTTCATACAGACAGACAGACGGACATGGCTATATCGACTCGGCTGTTCATGCTGATCAAGAATATATATACTTTATGGGGTTGGAAAATTTTCCTTCTCCCTGTTACATACATTCATTTCCATTCATCCCATTTTCAATGGGAACAGGGTATAATAAAGAATTGTAGTAGTATGGCAAGAGCACCCTCACTGTAAATGTAAGCTAACTTATGAATATGGCATGAGCACCCTCACTGCAACTGTACACGAACATAGCACTGTAAGTAAACATTGTTCAACATTGTGAAATAAATGGCATTCTGCAAGTGACGGCCAACGAGGAAGCGTGTGTGTGTTGCATACAGAAATGAATTGATTTTGTATTAAATCAAATGAATTAAACAAAGTATGTTCATTCATTAGATATAAAACAAAATTGAATTAGCTTTGCTATTTAATTCATTTTGTCACATTGCCTGACTCTGGACAGTCGGCTTGTTGTTAAAAATTTAATTTATCGAATTTAGAAACTGACCATGTCTTTCTGGCCAATACCAATCTAGATCAAAATGTCCCAGCGCAATCGTATTACTTCCCAAGAAGAAAAAGATTATGATTATGGGCCATCCACCTCCAAGAGCTGCAGAGCAAAATCGGAAGACACAATACCAACCAAGAATCTGCTGTTTCAACATTACGGTAATTGTTTCGAAGAGCTATCCTGTAGTGTGCGGCCGCTGAAGCCAAACTGTTTATTGCACGCAGGTACATTAACGGTGGAGAATGATAGATAGCGTATCTATAGTTCATTGTATGGACAGGAGTCGGAGGGCGTGCACTTCTAGCTATGCTCTAACTTAGCTCGTCGGAAAGGGGTTGGGTCTTTACCTCCTCCAGCCATACGGCACACCAGCACAATGTTTAAGTCTAAAGAATCAAGGCAACTACTCTAGCTAGAAATCGGGCTTAGATGAAACTCTTGCATTAACCTGTCAGCATCTAGGGTAACGAAGATGGTGTTTGTACCCTAGTCTGTCCCCACCCGACCATGGCGATAAAGTTAGGTATATTGGATTATTGCCCCTATGTAAATCTGCTTGGAGATTAATTAATTTGGTATTAGTTTTATGTACTGGCGACAGACCGTGGAAAAGAACTTAGACTTTCATTTTAAAGTTAACAAAGTATTCAAGATTTTATTTAACGAAAGTGGGTATTCCATGTTGAAGTTAGCTTACTACAGTCCTAGTCTTCAAGACACATGAATTCAACTCGGTATTTCAAGCCGAGGATAGTGAATGGAAATGACAAAATAATTAACTTATATATCTATATATGTTCATGATAGTTGCAAATTAAATGAGAATTCATCGAGTATGAATGAATAAAGAATCAATTAAGGATCGTAAATAAACGTAATATTAAGAAAATAATATAATAAAGTATGTTTGTATAGCTACGGGATCAAACTACGTGTTTTGGACTCACCATACATTGCCGTCGTTGAGCTCAAGAAGGACGTTGTTGGGCTAAATTCTAAAAGTGGATTAGAGATTATGATCGATCCTATACATACATACTTGGCTATCAAAATTGAATAAATGTGTAAATAATGATTCCAATTTAATTCATTCTCGATTGGTTACTTGGCAAACAAAGAGAAAAGAAAAACCCTAGAAGTGGCCTCATGCGTCACAGCACATGTGCATTTGAGGTTATGGCAACTCCTCTCCTCTCTCTGGCCACAATATACTATTCTTTACACAATGAGTCGTTTGTATGTCTAGCACAAGGTTGGAAAACTTTTATACACGTCCATGAGGAGGCAATGTCGATTCCTTCGAAGCAGGACTGGCCCGACATTTAGAGCTGCTGCTCCAGCTCGTGCAGACGCTAAGATGCCAACGCTAGACACTGTCAACAGGGTCCGAGGATTCTCTTCTTTTCCTCGCGGGATCTGCTGGCACTTGCAGAAAGCAGGTCTGCTTGCTGGTTTTCTAGGCTAGGATTCCCGAGGCCAATCGCCCTTGACTAGGCTAATTTCCAACAGCTAACCACACACTCTGACTCGCTCACGGTGCTTTCAAAAGATTAGAGGGATACGCGGCCGCCTCGCGGTCCCTGGAGAACTGTACTCCTTGAAGCTACCACGTTTTCTTTTTGAAAATATATATTTGGGTGTCACGAATAATACGTCTGCTCGCTGTCAACTGATTTGTCAAAGTGAAGCTGCGAGTCAACTAGCACGCAATTATGTATCTATGCTTCAGCCGCAGTCGAACGGTAAACTTCCAGAATTCAGCTACTCGGCGCGCCAGCATGCAATCTAGCTGTAAAATCGCCTGATCTTTTTGCTTCATTTGCCTTCCACCTTACGAGCTGAGCGCGCGGAGAAAAGGAATTTGCCAAAAAGCAATAACAACATTATTGCTCATGCGTGTGAGCGTTTGCCACATAGAAACAGAGAGCGAAAGAGACGCATATATCGACAACCTCAAAGTTGTGTGTATATACGGGTGCGCTTTTGGCTGCTGCGACTGGACAAACAGGGTTAGGCAATTTTGCATCTTGCTGCCTTCCAGTTATGCTGTCCTGTAGGAACCTGGACACTACAACCCCTCACCAAAAATTCTGAAAAAAATATCCTCGATGGACCTCGAATTTACAAGAATTATGACGTCTTCAGATCGCGGGGGACTCCCGCGGTTCAATGGTAAAATTTATTTGAAAGTTGAATTTTTTTGTATAAAAAACAGACTGTTTTTTGCCTTAACTGTCATTATTTCTCAAAAATAATTTATATTTATTTGCATAGGTGTGCTATTTACCGACTTTTTCTTCGTTTTCAAGTATGAAAATGGCGCTATATATTGGATGAAACTGCTGTAAACTATTTTCCACACAACCAATTTGAGGTATAGTTCAAGGCGCGTTTTTTTTATGTGGTTTCCCCAGAAGGCCTAGTCCACATGTGCTCAACAACGTGAGATGGTCGCTGGAAAATAACCACGCTGGACTACCAAATATAGTTTTAAGATACTCACCACAGAGGCTATACCTCCTTACGATCCTTCCGCCGCTTCCTCCTCATCCAATCCATTCGCCGCTTCCTCTTTCAATCCTTCCACCCCTTCCTCCTGTTCCAATCCTACGACCGCTTCTTCCTCTCCCTCTTCCTGGGCAGTTTGTTAAATTAGGCAGTGGTAATTTAATAGTTGTACATAGCTAATGGCATGAATGCGCCGCGCGATTTTTATACTCTGTACCGTAGGTACACAGAGTATTATAAGTTTGTGCAAAAGTATGTAACATCAAGAAGGAAGCATCTCCGACCCTATAAAGTATATATATTCTTGATCAGCATCAACAGCCGAGTCATGTCCGTCATGTCCGTCTGTCTGTCCGTATGAACGCACAGATCTCAGAGATGGTAAGAGATAGAGGTTTGACATGTATGGGACATATGCTTCTTATGTCTGCAGGCAGATCAAGTTTATTTTCAATTTTGGCCACGCCCACAGTTTTGAAGATAGATGACTTGTTCCTTTTGGACATATGAAGAAGATCGGATGAACGGTTTTCGAGTTATGATCAAAAGACAAATTTTCTTGGTACAGAGTATGTTATAGTCGGGCTTGACCGACTTTCTTTCTTGTTTGTTTTAATTATTGCCTGTGCTTTCTTTTTAAAAAAATGTTGACTATTAAAATGACTTACCTCGGAAAATTCCACATTATTAATTATGTTACAATGATTTGGGTTGTAAAGCTTCCCGATTTCCAAAAATAGTTGGTGGATTCTCTGGGAGTGATCCGGGAACTTTTTGAAAGACTGAAACTTCGCCAGGTATCCTATGTAATGCTCTTTTTTCCTTCCGAATTTTGGAAGCTGTGACCGCATGTCTCTCCAACGCCTTTCGATATTCTGCGTGTGCGCTTTAGTTGTGGGCTCAACAAAGTTTTTTGAGTGATTTACAGTTTCATGTGTAAATCCCTCTTCCTCCAGGCAATTGTACGAATTCCAACAGTCCGACATAATTGTGGTTCGCGCGGCGATGCGATTCTGGATTATTTTCAGCAGTGTCTCTTTTCGGCGACCTTCCACCGGAACTATAAAAAAAATCTCCGGACTCTCTAGCAATGCCCCCGAAGACCCACTGTCCTTCTACTATGCGGCCACAGTTGAACTTACGCTTTCCAATTTTGGCTTCGTCAATTTCGACGGTTGTTCCAGGTCCTTACAGGACAGCAATTTCTTAAGGACCAGTCTATGTAAACCTCCCGAATAAAATTTTTCCAGTCATTAATAGTGGGCCTGGACCACCCAAATTCGTTTTCCAAGAAATTTATCTCACCAGCTACTCTTACAGTGTCCCAAACAACAAACTTTGCTATTTGCGGAAAACTGAGTGAGGACTCAGCAAAGAATGTGTTTTCGCGGACACTTTCAAAAGTGTCTTCTTCTTATTTCTTCTTATGAGCTCCTTTCTGTACGGTCATTATCTTCCTACACCGGAAACGTCCATTCGCTGCTGTGCACTTTGCACCGCATGTTGGACACGATTTTGACTTTAAAATGCAGCCGTGATCTTCCACAAATTGCATTATCTCCTCATCCGACTTAGCGAAAAACTTCATTAGCGTATTTACGCAACTTGGGCAACTCATTTTTCGTCGATGTGATTGGTGGTCAGAGTTTACAACGAATATTTTGCTTACCAGAAACAATTTTTTCAATTTATAAATGACAGTTAAGGCAAAAAACTATCTGTTTTTTAAACAGAAAAATGCAACTTTCAAATAATTTTTAATTTAGAGGGTTTAAAATCTTTTCATAATAAAAAAAAACATGCATTAAAATTTAAGACAATTCTGTTTTATTTCAAATGAATGAACATACAAATTTGTTTAATTCATTTGATTTAACACAAAATCAATTAAATCATTTTTATACCCTTGCAAAGGGTATTATAATTTTGCCCAGAAGTTTGCAACGCATAGAAATATTAATTTCCGACCCCACAAACTATATATATTCTTGATCAGGGTGACGAGCTGAGTCGATTGAGCTTTGTCCGTCCGTCTGTCGTCTGTCTGTCTGTCTGTTTCTACGCGAACTAGTCTCTCAGTTTTAAAGCTATCGATCTGAAATTTTGCACAGAGCCTTCTTTTTGCTGCACACTACTACTATGTCGGAACCGACCGGATCAGATGACTTTATCTCATAGCTCCCATAGGAACAATCGGTCTTTTCAATGGAAACGTCTCCAAACTTTGTAGTCGTAAGTTTTCTATGTTATTTTACTTCTACAGTGGCAGAATCCTGATGTGCCAACTGGAGACTGGAAGGTACTACATGTTGCAAATCCCGACAAAAACGGGCAGCACATGGTCCTCCAGATCAACAAGGAAGCCGTGGATCTGCTCTACCCAAGATTCGGGGTGATGGCGTGGGGAGTAGGTAGCGTGCACCTACGTCTCAAGAAACGCCACCCCGAGGACACTAATGAGCACACACTGGAGGCTGGAGAGGTGGAGAACGACCTCGGCATCGACATGATGGTCAAAAAAGCCAGCAGCCTCGATATTACGGGGGCAGTACAGTCTGCTGAAGAAGACGAGGATGGCGACACAACCTTGCAGGCTGACCCATCGGGACCGGAGGATGCGGACACCAGTCATGCAGTTGAAGGTCCTCCAGGTCAACTTGCATAAGAGCAAGATCGCCTCGGCGGAGCTCCTTCTAACCTTGGAGGAAGGGCCCGCAGATGTGGCTTTAGTTCAGGAACCTTGGATAGCGGTGGGAAACAAGGTCTCCGGACTAAAGTCACAAGACTACAACATCTTGTACCCCACCCCAGTAAGTAGAGCAAGGACTGCTATTCTGGTAAGAAAAGGCATCTATGCGTATTTAATGACTAATTACAGCACGGACGATCTCACTGTTGTGGCCTTGGAGGGTGGCAGGGACGAGCCAATTCTTATGGCGTCCTGCTACATGGCGCATGAGCGAGAGGCACCACCAGCTGAACTCGGAAGACTGACGGCGGAGGCAAGCTACAAGAAGCAACCCCTCGTCATCGGAACGGACGCCAACGCACACCACACTGTGTGGGGCAGCCCGGACATCAACGACAGAGGTGAGTCTCTCTTACATTTTATTATACAAACCAGTCTAAGTGTAGAAAACGTTGGAGACGTACCCACTTATGTGGGACCAACCTCAGCCAACGTCCTAGACTTAACCATGACCCTAGGGAACAGTACTCAGGCGTCAGAATGGAGAGTTCTTGATAAACCCTCCTTCTCCGACCACAAGTACATCCAGTTCAAGATACAATTTGACTACTGTCAAACTAGAAACGTCTATAGGAACCCCCGGAATACCGACTGGGTGAAGTACCTTAAGACAGTGGAATCAAAACTGCCGACGTCAACGCCCATCTGCTCGGTGGAAGATATAGAGAAGTCCGTGAAGACGCTCACTGTCAATCTCATCGAAGCATACAAAACCTCGTGTAGGCTCACAGTTACAAAAAGGAGAACCAGACCCCCCTGGTGGACCCCAGAACTGAAAGAGCAGAGGAAGGACGTCCAGGAATGCTTCAAACTCGCCAAACAAGCGGATGAAGTGATCATCTGGGAGGAGTACAAGATAAGACTTCGCTTATTCAAAAAAGAAGTAAGGAAGGCAAAGCAATACTCATGGAGAACCTTCTGCTCCAGCATAGAGAAGGTCTCGGAAGCAGCCAGACTCAGGAAGCTGCTTTCAAAGCAGCCACCTATGCAGAGTCAACTAAAAACAGACGAAGGTCACTGGACAGAAAGCAGCAAGGAAGCTACATGCGCTCTTCTCGATGCGCACTTCCCTGGCTGCACTATAGTCACCGAGCCAGATACGCTTCAGGACTTAAACACTCAACAAACTAACATCCCAACCAACTTAGTCACTCCAGGAAAAATCCGATGGGCGATCGACTCGTTCGCGAGCTACAAGTCCCCCGGTCTGGATGGCATAATTCCCGCCATGCTAAAAACGACTAAAGGTTTAGTCGTACCATGGCTACAGTCCATTTTTGAAGCCTGCCTGGGGTGGGGCTATGTACCTGTGGCCTGGAGGACAGCACGTGTTGTGTTCCTACCCAAAGCGGGGAAATGCAGTCACGTGCAGCCAAAAGACTACAGGCCCATTAGCCTCTCTTCATTCCTGCTTAAAACAATGGAAAAATTACTTGATCTCCACATAAGAGAAGGCATGAACCTGACCTTGGAGAACAACCAACACGCATACACGAAAGGGAAATCGGTGGAAACAGCGCTACACTCCCTAGTAGCCACCATCGAGAAAGCAATGTACCATAAAGAGTATGCCTTGGGAGCATTCCTTGACATATCTGGTGCATTCAACAACGTCTCCACGGAGGCGATAATGCGCAGCCTAAGAGCTGTATCAATTCATAAGGCTTTGAACTCGTGGATATACAACCTGCTGAGCTGCAGAAGAGTACAAGCCGAGTGGGGCACCACAGCCATGACGAAGGAGGCACACGGCGGCACGCCTCAAGGCGGAGTACTGTCACCCCTTCTATGGAATCTTGTGGTTAACGAACTGCTAACAAAATTTCGCAGGAAAGCACCCAAGATAACTGCATATGCCGACGACATATGCATAATTATCATCGGAAAATGTCCATCGACTCTCAGCTCAATCATGGACTCTACACTCAAAGAGATACTAAAATGGGCCACAGAAGCCGGACTTAGTATTAATGCGGAGAAGACGGACCTCATTCTCTTTACCAAGAGATACAAGGTACCGCCATGGATTCCACCAAAGATAAATGGAATAACACTAACACCAAAGAATAACGTCAAATACCTTGGAGCAGTAATCGATAGTAAACTGTCATGGAAGGCGAATGTGGAAGAAAGAGTGAAGAAGGCGACCAACGCACTATATGCATCCCAGAAGATGCTGAGTAGCACTTGGGGCCTATCACCAAGTCTGATGCACTGGCTTTTCATTTCAGTAATACGACCGATCCTGCTACACGGCATACTGGTATGGTGGCAGGCCACGGAGAAAACCACATACCTACAGCTGATGGAGAAGACCCAGCGACAGGCACTGGTCTGTATTACGGGGGCGCTGAGGTCCACTCCAACCAAAGCATTAGAACACATCTTAGGTGTCAACCCTCTGGACATCCAAGCACGCCTTCTGGCACAAAAGACCGCCCAAAGTCTATGTGCGACAGGCACCATGGCGCTACAAAGCTATGGACACAGCATAGTTGGTAGAGAGATCAATAGTAGCACGGACTACATTATCCCAAAGATCAACCCAATATGCACATCTGCACTATTGGGACCAGAAGACTGGCGTACTGGACTGGCCCAAGAAGCAACGCATCTCTTTACAGACGGCTCAAAGATGGACCTAGGAGTCGGAGCCGCCGTATACTGTGCAGAGCCAGAAATAAAGCTCTCATACAAACTGCCAAACCACTGCACCATATTCCAGGCGGAAGTCTTCGCAATAAGGAAAGCAGCGGAGTTGGCGGAAATTCACGCTCCATACAACCAAATAAATATCTACAAGGACAGCCAAGCGGCAATCAAGGCAATGCAAGGACACTCCATCAACTCCAGAAATGTCCTGGCGAGCAGGGAAGCGCTTGATTCCCTCAGCATCTCCAGAAAGGTGCAAATCTACTGGATTCCCAGCCACCGGGGCATCGACGGAAACGAGATGGCAGACAGTCTTGCAAAAGCCGGAGTCGTACTCGGCCAAGAAGAAACACTAAACATACCTATCTCCATACAGACGCTTCATGGCAAGATGGAAGAGATAGCAGAGAAAGAAGCGGAGGTAAGGTGGGAAAACACCAGCGGATGCAGAATCTCTAAAATTATGTGCAAGACAAGAGACAAAAAACTTACGCACTATCTGCTACAGCTCCAGAGAAGAGACTGTAGACTGCTCATTGGCATACTAACGGGACACTGCCTAGCAGCCGCTCATGCGATAAAGCTAGGCATAACAACAGAGGACACCTGCAGGAAATGTATGGAACCTGGAGTCGCAGAAACTCTAGAACACCTAATTTGCAGCTGCTAGTTCTCTTCTTTGGAGGAAGCGGCCAAGAGACCCCCAAAACAGTTATTGGCATTTGCCAAAACGACAAGAATCCTCCTGGACTTCTAAGACAAACGTACCCAAATAATCACCCGGCCTCATTAAGGACCCTAAGGTCTATGTGTGACCCCATCTGGGGTCAGCCGAAACTACCTACCTACCTATGTTATTTTATAATTCTACCAAGTTTTATTAAAATCGGACAACTATATGGTATAGCTGCGATACAAAAGAAAAACGCAACTATTTGCGTCCTGCAAATTTGTATTTGTTTGTTGCACATGCTTTTACATAATTTTACAAAAATTTTGGCCAAATCGGATGACTATATCATATAGCTCCCCTACGAACGATCGGTCGGAAAAAGGGAAAAGAGTTTTTTTTGAGAATATTTAAGCGAGCACTTGCAATGATGTAAAAACTTCGGCACAGACGAAGTTAGCTTAGCTTTCTCGTTAGAATAGCTTTTGAATACGCGTATTTTTAGAATTTAAGACAAACGTTTTTTAAACGAATACTGAATACTTCTTTTTTAGAAAATCTTCGATTTAAAATAATAAACGAGTGTTTTAGAAACCTTATCCAAAGCATTCGTTTTTATATATTAAAAAAATGCTTTAAAATCTATCTCAAAAATTTAGGTATGAAAAACTTACATGAATGTTTTAGAAACATGTTCAAAACTGAAACTAATATTTTAGAAACCTACATGAAAATATTTGTTTTACAAATGAAAAAGAACATTTAAGGTGCAAAAGCTGGGTCGAATCGTTTTAAAAAGTAAAAGATGAGTTTGAAAACGTGCGTACTTAAAAGTAAAATTAAAATTTTAATAACCCATGTAAAAATATTCGTTTTAAAAGCTGGGTACGGAGACGCTGAGAATTTTCTGGCGGCGAGAATTGTTTCCTCTGAGACTGTAGGGTGACCAGAAATCAGCCAAATGCCACTGAATCTGAAACGGTCACCCTGTACTGGTCAGTTGTTGTTTGTTCACAAAACAAAGCGCGCTTAAGAAAATTGAATCATTTTGTGAAAATGTAAACTGGTACACTCTTTGATGAATGCAGAGGCTTTGGGGAATGCCATGGTTGATTTTATGGGGTCATTTTGAGTGGCGCTGGAGTAGGAGGAGCATTTATGGAGAGTGCATATTGCTTCGAAATGCTTTTTGTTAGTCAAATCCCATAAAATGAGTTGCGAATTGACCGCTTCGATAAGCGCCACTTGTTCGTCCTCCGTAGAGTTCTAATAATGCCTTTTGTATTGTTTCTTTTTGTGTTTTTTGTTTACATTTTTATACCCGTTACTCGTAGAGTAAAAAGGGTATACTAAAGTCGTGCAAATGTATGTAACAGGCAGAAGGAAGCATCTCCGATATCATAAAGTATATATATTCTTCATCAGCATCAACAGCCGAGTCGATATAGCCAAGTCCGTTTATCCGTCCGTCCGTCCGTCTGTATGAACACCTAGATCTCAGAGACTGGAAGAGCTAGAGCAACCAAATTTTATACGTAAGCTAGTATTGTCTGTAGGCAGATCAAGTTTGTTTCAAATTTCGGCCACGCCCCCTCCCGCCCCCGCAATCAAAAATATTGAATAACTCCCACAATTTTAAAGATATCGAGATCGAGATTTTGCAGTGTAGTCTATGTGTCGGCAGAGCCGACTTTAACTTACGCTCTCGTTTTTTCTCGTTTTATGATTTCCCTTACCCTCTGCGAGAATTTATCAGCTGTTTGGTCAAAAAAAAGAATCGGCAGGCCATGCTCATTCTCAGAGCGCATTTGTTGTGTCTCCGCACCCGCTCTGAGAATGTGCTCTGTGAATTTTCTGCAAGGCGTTCTCTCAGCTATGTAATTAGAAAATTCTCAGCATCTCCGTACCTAGCTAAAAAGTAAGAAAAACATTTTAGGTGCAAAATCTGGGTTGAATTATTTTTAAAAGCAAAACGTCTCCATGCGAATGTTAAAATGTTTTTTCTCAGTGTTTGTACCTACGGTACAGAGTATAAAAATCGCCTTGTCACGCGCATTCAACTGAGGCCACTTTATACTCCCAACTAGCACTCGCCTCGCCTAAGAATGCTGCAGTGGGGGTACTATTTAAGTCTAGCGTCTTCTTTCGATTAAGCTACAATTCAAGTAGCTATAATGACCGCAGCATTATTGATTCGTTTCAGAAGCAACTTCTTTATATTTAGATTTCACAGTAAAAATAGCTAATTTTCTGTAGCCAATTTGATGCGCCTTAGCATTAGATTCAACTGATTGACGGTGTAGTTCGATAGAGTAATGCAACATGGAAGTCCATTGGCTCCTACTGTGGCTGCTGCCGCTATTACAGTGCATCTTGCCAGCATTTTGCAAAATCTACAGGACCCACATAACCAAAAGAACCCCCAAGAAATATCGGACTTGGGGGGGAATGGGTACAAATACGGGCAACAACTTGGGAGGATGGCTACTTAAAATTCAAAATAATGACGATGGTAGCCCCATTTGTGGTGCAGCGTACTACGCACCCATATTGGCAATCACATCCGCCAACTGTATTCATCCTCATCGATACAGCAATAACTTGAGTGTGGAGATCACAGCCAGGTTAAATGCAACCGATAGCTTTTTTGGACTAATCGATACTGTCTACACACCGGAAGGATTCCAATATTTGAAGCACAACGTGGACATCGCTTTAGTGAGGTTAGACAAGCCCATTCACGGCAAGCTAACCGAGTTCATTAATCTCTGTTCGAGACAGTTTCCGGACAATGCAAAAATGAGAGCCTTTGCATGGGGATTTGACAGTATGAACATACAACAGCCAAGCTTTGATCCTAGATCCGCCTTGGTGCCTGTTGAAAACATCAACCAATGCCGGGAGAAGTACAAGGGAGTATACTCGCTGAGCGACACTGTTTTCTGTGTGACCCGTCCCACCAACAGCAAGCTTTGTCTTTACGATGGTGGCTGTCCCTTGATTTTTAAAGGGCAACTATGCGGCATTGTCTCCATTGGACCACTTTGCCAGGACACCAGTCGACCCGGCATATATACGAATATCAATGCAGTGTCAAAGTGGATACGAGAAATTGAGAAGGGCGTAAATAATGGCAACCTACCCCGCCGCTAGCACAAGCGATTTTCGGAATTGGAAATGGTATTGAAACCGGGGACTGAACAAATCACTCCCTTTTATATAAAAATAGAAGCATAATAATTTTTCTTGAATTAAATTTTTTTCTCTCCAAAAAAATTATTATAGCATATTTTTACTTTTTTTCTTCATCCATAATAATTTTGAATGATTTTTTTTCATAGAAGTGTCAAAGTGGATATGAGAAATTGAGAATCTGTTAAAATTATTCAGATATTTTCTCCGGAGTTTTATTTTCATTATTCAAGCATGATGATTATTCTTCATTTTTTTCGTTTCTAATCAAAGCAAACAAATTAGTCAGTGAGATTGTAGATATTGGCCACATAGACTACACTGCAAAATCTGAGCTCGATATCTTAAAAATTGTGGGAGTTATGGGGGAGTCCGTCCGTCTGTATGAACACCTAGATCTCAGACACGAAAAGCGCTAGAGCAACCAAATTTAAGATGTTAGCTAGTATTGTCTGCAGGCAGATCAAGTTTGTTTCAAATTTTGGCCACGCCCCCGCAATAAAAAATGTTGAACATCTTCTACAATTTGTAAGCTATCGAGCTCAGATTTTGCAGTGTAGTCTATGTGGCCAATATCTAGTGCATGTGGCCAATATGTACAATCTCACCAATTTTCATAAAGATCGGATAATAACGGGTATTTAGAAGTCGGGCAGGGCCATCTTTTACTTACGCTCTCGTTTTATATGGATAGAGTAGTCAATTATCTACCTAATGTATGAAACTTGGCTGCCCCAGTCTGCCCTATTGGAATTTAAGTCAATAAAACTAACCAAACCTCTAGAAAATTCGGACTAACTTCTTCTGCCTGTTTGTTGATAGAAAACATAATATCATGCTGTAACTTTTACCTGTTATAACCAAATTGTATAACCTTTTTAAAAAACAGGTGCAAGCACCTGCACTTACTATATTTCCCGTAGCTACCTGCGGGTGGCGCCACAGAAATAATGAATGAATAAGTGAAATAAGTCAAATAAGTGAATTGAAGCCTTTTGTGCTTCAATTGAAGAATGGAAAAACTTTGACCGTTAATTATACTATGTACCTTACCATGGTTGATGGTGATGTTTCAAATGAAATTACAAATACTTCTTCAACATTGACTTGTGCGATTTGTTAAAAAACTCAAAAAGAATTTCTGAATTTGGACGACTACACAAGTGATGAGAACTGTTACGAGTATGGAATTTCTCCATTGCACGATAGGACTAGATGCATGGAATTCATTTTGAAGCTGTCGTATAAACTTCGACGAGAAAGAGAAACAGAGGACGAGAAAAGACTACCAAAGGATATACAAAATAGTCGAAAAAAAATTATTCAAAATTAGTTCTTTCAGAAACTTGGCCCAAAAGTAGATTGCCCTAAATGGGAACACGAACGATGGAAACACGTCCAGAAGATTTTTTGAAAACGCTGATGTGACTTCCCAAATCACTGGTGTCCATAAAGATATTATAGGAAGGTTCGCTGTAATCCTCAATGTAAAAGGTTGTAAGGAAATGATCAACGGATCAAAATTTTTAGACTATGCTTCAAAAACGTTGCGCTGTTTCTAACCCAAATGTATCCCGATAAAAAACTCACTCCCACGGTACATAAGATTTTGGCTCATGGTAAAGATCTAATAGAGTATCAATTTTTTTGTTTTTTTGTTAGAAAAGTGTCATTAATTAACTAGCCTTCTGCTACCATTTTTGGCCACTTATACTAGTGTGAAGTATAGTATTAACAGTGTTTGGCAGTGTTCGTTTGGGCTTACCGATAATGTATACCTGTTTTAACGTAAGAAAGTGTGTGAATTTGGTGTGAATGGTGTTCCGCTAGAGTCGCCGTGAGCTGAGATCCTTGAAGGTCTTCGGGGTTTTCGAGCGGAATGCTACTGGCTCTGGGCATATCGTGAGTGAATAGGGAGTATAGCGTGGGGCCCAACACGCTACCCTGCGGTACACCAGCCCGAATGGCTCTTGTTTTGGGATGTCGCTCCGTCCTGTGCTACCTCGAAGGTTCTGTCCGTCAAGAAGCTCTTGATTAGCAGATACAGTTGGGGCGGGAGGAGTTTCTTGATCTTCGAGAGCAGACCTTCGTGCCACACTCTATCGAAGGCCGAGGTCGAGGGTCGAGGTTTCGTATGGCTGGAACCGCTCTTCTAAGTTCAGGGCAAATGCTTCCACTTGGTGCTGTGGTGTATTTGACCAGGAACCATCAGGGCGTTGAACAGGGAACTTTGGCGCCACTTGCCGCTGGAATCGTTTAGTTAGCTTCCAAAGCGCAAACTTGGAGCTCTCATCCGCAGTAGCTTTCTCCAGCATTCGGTCTGTCGCCTCTCGACTGAGTGTGGCAAGGACTTTCCTTACTCTGTTGGCAACTCCGCAGTATATTCTGTTAATACGGGGGTCGTTTGTGCGGATATACTCTCTCCGTAGCCGCTTTTTAAAATATAGCAGTTCCTCAGCCGCAGGGTTGAGTCCAGTGGAGAGTCTTCCGGGTTCATAGGTTTAACCAGTGGGGGGAGTTGCCTTCAGGGCAGCGTGTTCTACTTTGTTCAGGAAGATAGCAACAGCGTCTTCGACATCCTGCGTGGTTTGAACCTTTATATTAAGGTTGACGGAATTCGCCAACTCATTCCGGAAGGTGTGGGTGTTGGACCCAGATGGGAGTATGAATTGCCTCTTGGGGATTCTTTGGGGGGACGCGTGGATAGTGGCCAGAATTGGAAGATGATCTGAGAATAATTCGTACTCCTCCCTCACAGAGAGTTGGGCGGCTTGAAACCCTTTGTATATGAAGAAGTCTATAGCTGAAGGTGTGCTTCTTCGGTTGGAGGGGTAGTAGGTCGGTCGTCCAGTAGCCAGATCCTGGGTGGCAGAGCCCGAGATGGCATTAAAGAGCGCTGTACCACGGCTTTCTGCTCTGAAGTTGCCCCATAATCGAGTATCAATGTTTACCAATTGGTGAGTTATCGGAAGAAGCACAGGAATGCAGAAACAAATACTATACAAAATTTGTGTACACAAATACATGCAAGATTTCGCGGAAAAGGTAGAATGAAGACCTTTTTAACACGTTCGTCGGCCTCTTCAGAGCCTCTAATATCATCGCTAAGACACATAAAATCACGAAAGGATTTGGTAGCAAATAGCTATAGCTCCGAAAAGTTAAGCTTATTGGATTTTGGTCCCAATATTGATGATTATTTAGAAGAGAATAAACAATTATATGATTAATTAGATATACCTTCTCTTAAAAATTGTGATCAAAATTTTGAAGAAAATTGAAAAAATAAATTTACGTTTTTTTATAGGTTGAACAATTATCTATCATATGCCATTTAAATTATTCGATTATCTCATATAGTCCAAAAGTTATGATTTTTGCAACGAAAAAACTCAAAAGGCACCACTGTGCGTCGCCCGTGTGGATTATACTACCCTTTTGTTTGCTTGTCTCTGTACACAACGCAAGACGGATACCGTCAAACTTTTTGCGATCGGTTTTACAGTGTTGGATGGGGTTTTCCGTTTGCGAGCGTTTTTTTGCGTTCTCCGTACCTAGCTTTGTACTCTTCAAACTAGAGCTGACTAGAAAATCGATTCTCGGATCGATTTATCGATTTTTTGCCTGCGTGAGAAACATCGATATTTTCTTTGGGAATCGACTAATTCTAGTAAGTAATTTGTGTGTTGTTGTATTAATCACGGCTGCAAAACGGTATTGCGCCGATCTGGTTCGACCCCGGAATTCCAAATTTAATATTACTGTGAGCCGAACCTTAAACCGCACATTTTTAAAATTAAAAGCTGAACCCAAGCCTGTTCCGAACCTATAATATCGGTTGGGTTCAACAAAAATGGGGGACATCAGAAAATTTCACCTTCTGTTTAGCGATTCCTTCTGTTATTTGGTGGGTGTTGAGCAACTCCGTCAACTAAAATAGCATTCAGAACTATTTACAATATCCCCATCTTTACTAGCGTGTGTTTTTAAAGATCCTTGACTTCAAAGCTTTTGAATGATTCACATGGGAAACATTTTTCTCCAAAAACTACGAAATGGTATTTTACCCAAAGGTTAATTATATTTATAATGTGTTCCACAATTCGTTTTCGACCCAAAAACAACCCGATTTCTATACGAATTGGGCGGCTCTTAGGTCGAAAGCGATTATTAGAACACTAATGATAAAACAAACTTCTAAATTTTAGCAATGATTTGTATCTAAATAAATGTCTTGCTTTGTTATACCCTTGCAGAGGGTATGTTGAAATTGTCCAGATGTTTTTAACGCATAGAAGGAAGCATTTCCGACCACATAAAGTATATATATTCTTGCTTAGCATTACGAGCTGAGTTGATATAGCCATGTCCGTCTGTCCGTCAGTCTGTTTCTATGCGGTTTCCTCCGTCAGTCTTAAAGCGAGCGAACGAGTTTTAAAGTCGCGACCGAACTTTGCACGCAGTATTGTAGTACAAATACGCTGCACACTAGAGACCTGCACGAGTAAGTAAAAAAGTAACATGTTACTACTCGCCGAGTACGATTACAAATGAGTATGATTGCTTTTGTATAATGTGAGTAATCATACACATTTGTAATCATACTCGGCGAGTAGTAACATGTTACTTTCTTTATTTTTCAATATTTTATTCAATTTGCTATCGGTGTTTTGTTTTTCTAGTTGATTTTTTACGACAAAATTCAGGTTCTGTGATGGTGTTGTGCAGGAAGTTCTTGTCTCCTAGACTGGGAGTTGTGTGTTCGTTTGTGTTTGGTGATGACCGACAATATTTTTTTTTTTTCATTATTGATTGTGTAAAGAAAGAGTATTTGTATGTGAATTTTATAAATTTTGCTAAGCCGAAATAAAACGAGAAAGCCAAGCTAAATTCGTCTGTGCCGAAGTTTTTATACCCTTGCAAGTGCTCGCTTAAATATTTTCAAAAATATTTTTTTTCCCATTTTACGACCAATCGTTCGTATGGGAGCTATTTGATATAGTCATCCGATTTGGACAAAAACTTGTAGAATTATGTAAAAGCATGAGAAACAAACAAATACAAAATTGCAGGATGCTACCATTAAAAACAAAAAAAGTTTTTCTAACTAAGACTGTTTTTCAGACCTATCTTTTGTATGGCAGCTATACCATATAGTTGTCCGATTTTAATAAAAATTGGTAGGATAAAAAAACATATAAAACCTACGATTACAAAGCTTGGAGACGTTTTCATTGAAAAGAAAAAAGTTTTTCATACTAAAACTAGTTTTCCGACCGATTGTTCCTATGGGAGCTATGAGATATAGTCATCCAATCCGGTCGGCTCGGACTTATTAGTAGCGTGCAGCAAAAAGAAGACTCTGTGCAAAATTTCAGCTCGATGGCTTTAAAACTGAGAGACTAGTTCGCGTAGAAACAGACAGACAGACGGACAGACGGACAGACGGACGGACGGACAGACGGACGGACAATGCTCAATCGACTCAGCTCGTCACCCTGATCAAGAATATATATAGTTTATGGGGTTGGAAATAAATATTTATATACGTTGCAAACTTCTGGGCAAAATTAAAATACCCTTTGCAAGGGTATAAAAAAAAATTTCCTAGCAGGGATTCGAACTGGCAAATCAAAAACGTAAGGCGGCAATCCTAACCACTCAGCCAACACCTATTTTGTCAAACGCATTGCTAAATATCAATATAAGGAAACTCATAGAAGCAGAGTTAAAAGCAGCAGCAAAAAGCTTACTACGATTCAATTTCTTAGACGATGACACGAGTATTACTCGGAAAATAATCATGAGTAGTAATCGGAAAGAGTCGTAACCATACAATCGATTACATGATTACAAAAAAAATACTCGTGTACTCAAAAATGATTACTTTTTACCTGTAATCATACGATGCCGGAATCACTCGTGCAGCTCTCTACTGCACACGTATCAAAACCTGCTGGATCGGATGACTGTGGAATATAGCTGCCATAGGAATGATCAGTTGAAAAACTAGTTCTAGTGCGAAACAATTTTTTTTCAAAGCAAACGCCTCTATATCTTGTATTTCTTAGTTTGCTATGCTTTCCCATGATTCCACCAAATTTGGTCGCAATCTTTATAGTAGTAAGGCTGTCATAGAAAAGTAGAGTCAGAAAAGTAGTCTTTGTGAGAAAAACTGTTTTTTTTTTTCAGTGAAAATATCTTTCAAATTGGAAAGAAAACCTTCTGCAAGGGTAAACAAACTTCGGACGTGCCGAAGTTAACGTTCTTCTATGTGTATACCATGTTCCCGTTAAAAATGGGAAAAGAGGGTATCATGAAGTTGTGCGAATGTATGTAACAGGGAGAAGGAAACATTTCCGACCCCATAGATCAGTGTTCCGCAAACTTTTTGTGTTCGAGGTATACCTATCAAATTAAAAAATTTTAGAGGTACACCAAAGAAAAAAGCAATGTTTATTTAATATTTATTTATTACTAAAATCAACATACCTAATGTGATAAGATGTTTTTAGGTGAATTATCTTTTTTCTGCTGCACACCAACTGATGACCACGGTACACCAGAGACTATAAGAGATAGAGCCATGAAGGTATATATATATACCGTACGCAGGTCAAATTTGTTTCAGACTTGGAAAATTCCCAACCGTCCCCCTCTTATCACCAAAAATCCATCAGATCCACAAATCAAGTTTCAAGTTGGAGGCTCGTGGTTTAATTTACACCAAGCAATGCCCAATATCTTTCTATTCTGAAAAGAACAATCAGATCGGACAAAAAACACCGGCGGGTGGTCCAATTAAATATTGGAATTTAATTTTGCTATTCAAAAAAGGCTCGATATTTTTTTAAAGGTTGAATATTTATTGGACAGGTTGGTTCATGTCATTTATTAATGAAAAACAATTTCAGTCAAATGACCACAATGGCTGACTTGGCAGTAGCCCATTCCATCCACCGAATTTTTAAGAACATTTTCAATTGTTTCGGCACGTATGTCAGCAAAAGCAACTCGAATCTTGTTCGTCAACTCATCATTTGTTTCAGGACTGTTTGCATAACATTTGTCCTTGACCGCTCACCCAAAGATAATACACTCATAAAACATTCGCCCTGAAAACAAGAAATTCTCCTATAAAATCCGTCCTAAGGCGATTTACCCTAAAATTAAGAAAAAAATTTTATCAATAATGAAAAATTTTCAGTTTCAAAAAATTTTTCCATAAACGAGAAAAAGTTTTCTTAATTTTAGGGTGAATCGCCTTAAGACGGATTTTGTAGGAGAATTTCTAATTTCCAGGGCGATTTTTTTAATGAGTGTAGTTCACCGTTAAACTATCACTGCTTCTTGGCGGCCAATTCACATCTCCATATTTGCTGATTTATCGATAGGAAGCAGAAGACGATTCGGATGGTCAATTGGCTTAAGCTGCTGCACCAATTGAATGGCTTTATGGCAAGGTTTTTATGCAAAATTCACATCAAAGAAGTGCGCGAAATTTCCAATTGTTGAGATCGATGGCGAGTTGACGTCGATGGCAGTTCACGAACATTTTCAGCAACCGCAGTAATGTTTTCGGTCGAGCGCACCGGGCGTACACGGGTATGTTTATCCATCAACATTGCAGTTTCACGAACTTGCTCCACGAATTGGTCTCCAAATTCAGTTTTCGGAACATTTTTTTTTTCTCAAATTTCGCACAGCTTGCGTCGAGGACTCACCCCTTTGATAATATGATTTTACTAAATATTAGTCTTTTTCCGAATGTCATTTGACTTTTTTAAAGCCAAAATATGAATAGTTCAAATTTCAAACCTTTGATGGACCTCCCTGTATAAGCAAAACAATTGTGCTTGCGAGGCGGGGGTGGGTGCCGCTAGAACCGTTAAATAATGTTGACTAATTTCAGGATGACCCATTAATAGCTGTTACAAGAACCGGTTACATTCAAATTCAAAAATTCAAAAACAAATAAAGGAAAACAAATGAGTCTCAAATCCGACCGAGAAATGTGATTTAGTGCTGTTTTGGCGTTTGAATAAGGCGATTTCCAGTGTTGTCAATGGCGTATATCTCTGAATACGGCAATGGAAGTAATAGTAGCCTGCGGTGTCTTGCACAACATTGCTATACTTGAAAATGATCCCCTGCCTTCGGAAGATGAAATAGTTCAGCCAATTGAAGACGCTGAATTTGAAGACTAAGTGCTGGAACTTACCAACACATGCAGATGCTGATTGATTAAACTGTGCTAAAAAGTTGGGAGTCAAATAAATATTTATAAAGCTGACATATAATGAATTTATAACGTACCACCATCTTCAACCTTGCTTTCCAATCCTGTGGCTGAAATTTGGATCATGCCACCAATTTTTTGGGAGATTGTTGAGATTCCCGATGTGCTGGCTAAGCCGCCACCCGTGCGATAGGTCTCCCGCTTCTCGATTGCGAATTCTTTTCGGGATTTTTTTTTTAAATTGTCAAATCTATTCCATAGGGCTTTCCAAGGGCGGTGAATTCCGGATTGAGCAGCAAATTGATTCTTAAGCCTCTGCCAAGCCTCGGCCTTCTGCTTCCAAGTCACCGAATCACTCTTCTTGTTCTCCAATACATATTTGTTTGACTCAATAAGATCCACCAACAAATGCTCCTCAGCCACCGAAAAGTTTTTCCCTCTGGGTCTTTTTGAACTATTACTTTCACTCATCATCATCGCAAATAATTTCAATAAGCTATTCCGCAAAACAATGAGCAGCAACGACCAATCGCATTAAAAAACAAACAAACCAAACCGAGTCAGCTGTCTACTCGTTAGTTTAGTCAAACAGTATGGTCACACTGAAGCAGCGATAGGCATTTGCCAATATCAGGCGAAACTGCTGCTGAGAAAAGCAAATGACTTAACCGCTCGTCATCTTGACGGTCAAATCTGACCGGTGCACATTGGGCCACATTTCAGTTTGGGCGGCATAAATTCAAAATTTTTATGGAAACAAGTCGTGATCTTAATCAAATATTCTTAAAGAGCATACATTAGGCATATTGAATCCACTAATCGTTTTGATATCAGTGCAGCCCTGGATTTTTAGCAGGGCTGCAAAATCAAGTGTTCGGTCAGCTGCTTGTTGTGTTAAAAAAACTAGAAACGGTCACTCAACTTTAAGCTTGTGCCAAATTATCACCTGTTGTTAAAAATTTAATGTAAAATATGAATATTAAAGGCAAAGGTATGTAGAATATGAATACTGAAACAAATTCTGTGTAGTTCTTGTTAAATGTTGTTGCTGTTTACCGTTTTGTTATGTCTTTATATCGAAAAACCTAACCAACGTGCCCGTGAATTGTGGAGTAAAAAAGAACTTTCTGACAATTTCTGACAAAAAGTAAATATGTAGAGTTTGACCTTAAAGTGTATTTCTCATCGTGTTATCAATGCTTATTCCGGCTTTTTGCGGCTTTGCGCACATTCTCATGATATTTGCAGCAAACATTTATTTAGAAGACCATTTTTTGGAGGCCGATAACTTTTTAAACAGCCCTCCCATTGGCACACTTTTAATTTTGTATTTTTATACCCTTTTCCCATTTTCAATGGATCATGAAGTTGTGCGAATGTATGTAACAGGGAGAAGAAAAATTTTCCGACCCCATAAAGTATATATATTCTTGATCAGCATGAACAGCCGAGTCGATATAGCCATGTCCGTCTGTCCGTCTGTATGTCTGTATAAACGCGTCGATCTCAGAGACTATAAGAGATAGAGCCGAAGGTAGATTTATGCTGTACGCAGATCAAGTTTCTTTCAGATTTGAAAAATTCCACCCCGTCCCCCTTTTATCCCCAAAAAACCTAGACCTCCTCTATAAATCCTAGACCTAAAAAGCCGTCAGATCCACAATTTTCAAGTTAGAGCCTCGTGATTTAGTATACATCAAGCTAGGCCCAATATCTATCTATTCTGAAAAGTACAATCAGATCGGACCAAAAACACCGGAGTTATAAGCGAATCAGTTGAGCTGATAAGAGCACCCCCCCAGTTGTTGATCAGGACTAGAAAAGTGTTGCCTACATTTAGGATGACATCTTCAAAAATTCCAAAACAAATAAATGAAAATAAATGAATGTATTTTGTGGTCGGGAAACTCGACTGCAGCGCTCTTACTTGTTTGTAATGAATAGTAAAACCAAATACAAAAAACAGAATTACAAAATCATTTCCGGAAGAAACCAGGTAAAATTCAGCCGCCTACACCAGAAGAGCGCCTTAATCTATTGTGGGCGGTAAGGGGGGCGTGGTCGGATTGTTGTACAACTTTGCCCAATTATTATACACTTAATATCTATCAAATGTGCCCAATTGCAATTGTCAATCTTCATTTTTCGAATTTATGCCGCCCAAACTGAAATCTGGCCCAATGTGCGGTGGTTGGCTATCCGTAACCTTTGAGAAATCGGGCCTAAATGTGATAGGGTTATCGGCTGTGCGGCTGCGTGGCGTACACTGAAAAAACACGACTGCCGGCGTTTTAAACCAAAATTTGAACCGTTTTGAACTTTTTTTTTTAAGTAGAATTTGTCTTGGGTGTACTTAAATTTAGCTCGAAACATTGTGGAACCGAAAAATTACTGATAATATAATTAAAATGAGAACAAACATTCTTGAATCAAGAACAAGCGAGTTGAAGAACAAAATATCTGAGATCTAGTACAAAATAGGCTTTAAATGCTAGCTCCAATAAGTGCGCAATGGAATTTGAAAATTATTTTTAAAGTAGTCTTTTCTAAAAATCCCAATTGGTTCCAACACTTTTTTTATCAATTGAATGTGGATTTTCATGGTAACTTTAACTTGTTCTTTAGTTAATTCATGGCCCTGGGATATTTCCAGCCTTCTTTGGTCCAATATGGAGTCCTCGTTTTGGAACAAGTTGGGAATAGCTTTAAATATTATGGGCTCAAAACAAGAACATTTTGTACATGTTTTTCGATTGACATTAGAAATTACTGGACTCTAAGAAACAATGTTTTGTACTTATTTTGAGAGTTAGTCGGGGCTTACTTAAGATTATTACAACCTTAGTATATGATCAAAGATATTTTAAGATAAATGAAAATGTATCTAATATATCACGAAACAGTCTAAAATCAAGTATTTCGGGATTTAAAAAAAAGTACTTGAAATAAGAATTTTGTACTTGGGTTAGTATTTTCGTACTCACCGTACCATGACACCGTTTGTACTTATGGACGTTTTTAAATGTATTCTTATGCAGATCAGGCAGACAGGTTGATTAAGTTCATTTTCAACTTTTGCCATGCCCCCGCAGTTTGGGAAAATATATAGATATATCAAATCTCTTACAGTTTTATGGATAAAATGTTCGTACCTATTGGACATATTAAGTAATCGGGACAATTTATTGATCCTCCAAATTATTGGTAAAAATCGGATGAGCGGCAGTAAGGTTATGAACAAACATAAACACTCTGCTGCTGCTCTGCTTTCTGCTGCAACTAAAGCATCAAATTCATACTGACCATACAATTTCGTTGTTCGTCATAAAAATTTGTTGTCTGCGCATCTAAGAAGACGCTCTATAAAATTAATGCGAATTGGCCAACTTATCTAATTCAGAAATTATAAAACGCGAAAGTGATTTGTTTAAAAATGTTCGGATTTGCGTGGTATGTTCTTGGATCCCAGATACAATGTAGCACTTTCTGTTGAGCAAGGTTGTGATTTGGGGCGATGGAAGCACCCTAACGCATCACATAAAAATTGTATTATGGTATTTAAAAATGGAATAACGCAAAGGAAACCTGTTGAAATGTACGGTTTCATTGATTCCAAAATTGAATTTTTGCACAAGAAAAGGGGACCTACAGTTTAACGCCGAAGCCGAAAGGCAGAGTTTTAAGAAGCTTTTTAGTTTTAGCTAGTTACTTCACAGCTGACGCCAACAAACTGGTGAAGGTAACTGGGTGTATAAGCTATTAAAAGAAAACAAGGAAGAAAATGGGTCAAGCCCGACTATAAAATACTCTGTACCAACAAAATTATACGCCCAGCTTAAATTTTGATGCTGCAGTAGCAGCTGAAAGCAGCGCTGCTATTGCGCTGCAGCAGGGAACAGTCTTTTGATCATAGCTCGACAACCGTTTATCCGATTGTTACCATTTCTTGGCAGATCGATAAGTTATCCTGATTACTAAATATGTCGACAAGAAACAAACCATCTATCTTCAAAACTGTGAGAGATATGACGTTTTTTCTAAATTGTGGGGGTTGGAGGAGGCGTGGCCAAAATTGAAAATAAACTTGATCTGCCTGCAGAGATACGAAGCATATGTCATACATGTCAAACCTCTATCTCTTACCATCTCTGAGATCTGTGCGTTCATACGGACAGACAGACGGACATGACTCGGCTGTTGTTGCTGATCAAGAATATGTACACTTTATAGGGTCGGAGATGCTTCCTTCTGGCTGTTACATATTTTTGCACAAACATAATATACTCTATGTACCTACGGTACAGAGTATAAGAATTTGATAGGAAAACGTGATGCAAGGGTATACAAACTTCGGCCGAGCCGAAGTTAACTTTCCTCTTTTTTTTTATTTCTAATATAATGAATATTTTATCAGCTTGAAATTGGTTAGCGAAATGAGTATTTTGTAACCGAATCGATACAGGACCGAAGAAAAAAAAATGTAGGAAAGTCAACTTAGGCTCGGCCGAAGTTTGTATACCCTTGCAGCACGTTTTCTTACTAATTTGAAGGACATATCCACTGAAAAAAAACAAGTTTTTCTCAATAAGATTACTTTTCTGACTCAACTTTTGTATGACAGATGTACTATATAGATATTTGATTTCGACCAAACTTGGCAGAATCGTGGAGAAGCATTTAAAACTAGTAAATACTGAGTTTGGAGACGATTGCATTAAAAACAGAAAAGTTATTTTCACTAGAACTAGTTTTCCGACCGATCGTTCCTATGGCAGCTATATGTTATAGTTATCCGATTCGGCTGGTTCCGACCAATGTGCAGCGTACTTGGACCAGAAGACTTCGTGCAAAGTTTATTGGCGATAGCTTTAAAACTGACGGAGGAGATAGCATAGAAACAGACGGGCAGAAGGACGGACGGACAAGGCTATATCGACTCAGCTCGTCACGCTGATCAAGAATATATATACTTTATGTGGTCGTAAATGCTTCCTTCTATGCGTTACAAACACCTGGACAATTTCAATATACCCTCTGCAAGAGTATTAATAAACGTATCCGAACAAATCTTATTGTAATGACCGTAACCGAAACCGACATATTTTCCGCTTTTATTCTCTGGTAATTACGGAACAAAAAACTGCATGAAGTATACTCCATGGTGTAAATGCGAGCGGAGTTTTGAAGATGAAACAAAACGAAACGTGTTAATACGGACTAAAGGTAGTAGCGATGGGAGTCAATTTTGAAAAACAAATCATTTAGCTGCTGCAGTAGCAGTTCATCCCACCCTTACCATTCCTTCGTATTCGGCTGAGGTTTTGAGTTCTAATTCTTTGGTAAAGACTATGCTGGCCAGTTTCTCACCGCTCTAATTTATGCGGCCCGCTTTAGCTCGAGTTTTAAGTAAAATACTCGTAACGGATACCTGACCTTCTGCAACGTTAAAGGGCTCAAAGCCAAAACTCAACAGCTGTTATGGAGCCAAAAAATTTCCCAGTATTCTTGAGTAAATGAGAATATTTCTCTTAGCCGTTCTCTTTGTTCTTTCGGAGTGGGCGATTTTCTCTGGCTCAGTTTAGCTCAATGAAGCCGACCCTTTAAGTGCAACATTTTAAAACGTCCTTAAATGATTATCCATTTGGTTTTCCTCACATTCAGCCCAAGTCCTTAAATAGTTTCAATCTTTCAAATTTTTACGGTGCTCTTATTTAATACAGCAGGCACAGACAATTCGCTCTTTGTTGTCCTTGCTCGCAGATTGTTCGTGAGCCTTCGTCAGTAGTCCTCGAATCGCCCACGGAGTGCTTGACTCGGCTGCCTTCAGTCGTTTCAGTTTCAGTTTGATTTCGTGCGTCGGCCGGTTGAGTTGAGTGCCAAACGCGCGGCATTGCCCCAGCTCACACGTGTTGCGTTCCGAATTTGGCGTTGCGTTGCGCGTCTCTCGGTGTCTGTGACAGCAGTCACGCACGCACACAAAGATTACGTTACGTATACGCGGCGACAGTTTTTGTGGTGGAAAATATCTGCTTGCAATAAAAGAGGAAATATATAATGTGAATTATTTGGTGAAGTGCTTTAGAAACAACAAACAAAAATTAAATTTGTGTCAGCTCCAAACAGGAGAATGCTAAATAGTTTGCACAGTTTTGGTAAGCACTCACACACGAACACACCAAACCCCGGGTGGAGGTTCACATGCAGATTCTTTTTTGTCAGCCAGACTTTTAATATTGAGAAATTGATGAGGGCGCGCTTAGCTCCACAACACCCCGTGCCCCTGCTCTATGTTCCTCTGGTTGCCACTTCATTAATATGCGGCAGGCATATTCCTGCACACACACCCACAAATACACAGACAATGCCAATGTCGCCTCATCTGCATTTGCCGAAATGAGAATGAGTATCCTGATCCTGACTGCTGATGATAATGTTGATTTTTGCCTTCCGCAACAATTTGCTTTGAACTTTGTTGTATGTCACAGTCTCCGACTCAGACTCAAACCCACACCCAGAATTCAGGACGACTGTCTCCCCTTTATTTTGTGGAATTTGAAAATGCTTCTTGTTACCTTTTTGGCCCGGCCAAGTGTTTATGAGTTGTTGGGTCAAGTCTTTGGTCAGTGGTTGAGCTTTGGCATTTCGTTTAATTGGAGTTTTGTGGTTTGAATTGCGTAAACTTTTCGTTTAGTTGAAATTTAAATGGGCAAACTCAAAAAGTGAATTTGCGCCAAAAGCAGGCACACAAACTTCACTTCAGTCAGACTACAAAGCCCAAACATATTTTAAAATATTCGATTTATAATTATAAATTTTATTGTTCTTGTGAACTTATCTTTTAAGTCAGTCAAGTGAAGTACTCGGCCCCCTGGCTACTTTTCTGATGCAAGTTCAAATACCTTTAAAAGTTAATGGTTCGCTTTAGGGAATACAAATGGATAGAGATTTTAGACGCGCCTTGCACATAAATAAAAGAGTTATTTTTATGGTTTAATGTTTTGAAATAAATATCAACATATCCAAAAATTACATTTTTCCCAAACTGGCTTGATTCTTACTTCGGAAGCGTTTTTTGTTAATGATTTTTTCGAAAAGTTCTTTTTAAATCGAATAAAAAGCCGGAACTCTTAATTATTCAAAACTAAAAAATCATATTTTCAAAATGTAATAAATGAATAATTATAGCTGCACATTTGTAGTAGTTGTCCATACAATATAATGCTACTGAGTTGAACACTCTAAAGTGGCCTTACTAAATTGTCTTTTGCTGCCTTGTTACCAACTGCTTAAAGGTATGAGTTCTTGGACTAAATCCATATTTTGTGTTCGTGAAAAGAAACAGTTTGGTTGTAAAGTACTAAGCGCTCAAAGACTCAGGGCCGATTCCTCATCTTCTAAGTAGCTACAATTGGTCAGATAAACTTGCAATTTACTTTGATATTTGTTAATTTATGTGACAGACAGCTCTTTGTAAAAGATGAGGAATCGGCCAATAAAGAAGTACTAAAATTTAAACCTTAGAGAAAATAAAATGGCTAAAGGCAACTAAGTTCTCAGAAAAGTTATTACACTTTGTACGATGTTAAGTAATTGTATTTTGCAAGATTTATCTGAAAACTAAATGACTTGGAACATGTTAGAAAATTCGGTAACCATGACAGCATATTTTTAGTGCAACTTTAACTATTCGCACTACACCAAGCAAAAGGTTTGGCTAAAGTAATCCTCAGCTATCAGAAAAGATAAGTATTGATTCGACTTAAGACCTCTAGCTCTAACTCCAGTACTTATATAAATACGTTTTGGAGAAAAAAAGGAAACTTTTTCATGGGTGACACGACAAAACGCCCACCGACAAAAGGCCCATATCAAAAATAATCGTAGTAAGCATCGAAATTAAACTCAAAAATGTTATGGGCCTTATGTCCACATTAAATTTGGACATATGGCCTACATCTCGACGAACTTTTCGCCCAGTTTAATAAAAACCAACAAATTAAAAAGAAAAATTGAGAGTTCGGTGGAATTTGAGTTTCTGCAGGGTGCAAAGTGAAATAGTTGCCTCTTACATATCAAGGAAGACTAGCAACTTTATAAGTTCAAGACGTCTTACATGAAGAATGGGGCGATGCTTAAGAGATTCGTCTGCTATGAATATGGTTGCTAGGCATCTGCAATATATCGTGACATAAAGAAGATGATGAAACTTTTCATATTGAACCGACCGCTTTTTGCAATATTTGTACACAAATTATTAAGTCCTGTTGTGTTTCAACCCTGCATGCAGCCAAAAACTTGCATTAAATGTTCCGAAATGGTTAACAGAGAATGTGCTGGCCGATAGTCTCAAAATCGACTGATTTCTGTCTACTGGGTACTGAGTCCGTAGTTTTCAGGCATTAGTAGTGACAACAATTTAAAGATATCACACGAGCAAAATTGTTAACACACTTAATATTCTTTTATAATAAAACCAATTAATCGACTTTTAGAACTATTCCATCAGTAAGGAAAGCATTAATTGGTTAAGTCTTCCTGAGCTTTCCTGTCATTTAAATTCGAATACGGACTTTACGCCCATGGCCCTTTTGTTTCGGTCAGAAAATTTCTGAGTTATATTTGGCCTTTTGTCCGTGGGCGTTTTGTCATCTCACCATTTTAATGATAAATGTAGAGATGAGATAAAGTTGGTTTTTTCATATAAAGTTATGGTATAGAGTCTGAAGTATCTTTGGAAAACATTTTTAATTAAAAATATCAACAAACAATTCTATGACAGCAAATTTTCGAAGTCGCCAGGAAACAAATTATTGATGTAAAAAGTACCCCAAAGTAATCACGTAGAGGATTTGTTTATCATGTTTTTATGGCGCAAAATAAAATTTTTTTAAACCATACAAAAAGTAACTTTCTTTAAGCTTATATTTTAATATTGTCATATTAGTACCTCATGAAGAAGGTGAACGAATGTAGAGTATATTATAGTCGGGCTTGACCGACTTTGTTTCTTGTTTTAGCTTCCTTAGTCATATTTACGAGAGCTGTTGTGCAGCTCCTTTTTCGTCTAAGTCCAGATTGCACATCACTTAACAATTTATTGCTTCTAAAAAATTATTGTATGTACTTCTGCAACCGTAACACGCTCAAATGCTTTTGCCAAGAATGGGAAAATGGAGATTGGCCCGAACTCATCATTAACGTTAGGTTTTGGCAAGATTTTATCTCTATATTTCAGGGAGAGATGAAGTGGTGAGGACTGTATTAAAAAATACGTGTAATATGCTCGAGAAAAAGAACAAGTTTAAAGTTTAAGATTAAGTTTATCCAGGCCAACTGCGTTTGATTTGACTAATTTGGTAAATTAAGACTACAGTATGCAACTGGTACAGTAGGAGTTAGAGGACATATGCATCTTATAAAGACTAGCAGGCAGATCAAGTTTATTTTTCACTGTTGCCACGCCCCCTTTATTTGGAAAAAGCGTTATTTCTTCAACAATAGTATAGATAGAAGGTTCTTATCTAGGGTTGTCGATATTTTATCGATATATCAATATTTTTGTCTGTCTTAGGGTTATTCCGATATGATGTTTTTTGTGCCGATATATCGATATTTTTAAAAACGATATATCTAGAAAAAAAATAACATTAAACTTAAAATCGGCCGTTCGGAACATCTGTTATATTTTTCTTAGCATTTCAAGACCGTAGCAAGGCCCATTGCCTTTTAGGCAGAGTAAGGCGCCAAGCCATTCGGGATAATGGGGCCGTCGATTGCCATTCTCTGCTGTATAAGCGCTCCAATACAAAATCTATATTGTTGAATAAAGAAAAGTGCAAAGTGAAATCAGTGGTTAAACTAGAAACCGACAGCAAACAATAAAACGATGTTTGACCAACAATTGTGGAGTACTTTTGATCCAGAGCAACTGGTTTTGTTAAAATCTTTTTCAAGCCATTATTTTGAAAAAGTTAGCACCAATCAAACTGTTAATACAATATATGCAATATTTGAAGAATTAATCTTTCTGTTGAGATTATATAGTTAGCAAAATCTGATAGTCTTTAAGCTCTGTGCTCTGAAAATCAAAAAATGTATTTGGTCACAGTATTAAATACATAATTTAAAAAATTTTGCTTTTGTTTTGATATTTTTTGTTTTTCCACAAATACCTTGGAGTGACGTTGGATAAGAGGCTTACCTTTAAGCAGCATGCTGCCGAAGTTACTGGCAAGCTCTACAGCAAGGCGAAGAGGATTAGTTGGCTGCTCAATGACAATAACAAAGTCTCCCTGCGAAACAAAGTCCTTATCTACAAGGTGATCCTGGCACCGATCTGGAGGTACGGAATTCAGGTGTACGGCATAGCGGCTAAAACACACCTGAACAAAATACGAGTATTCAAGGCGAATTACTGGAGCCGAGCGGTTCATCAGAACTCGTGACATCGAACGAGAGTGTGGAGTCCCGATGGTAGGAGACACCATTAACAATCAGGCAGCGAGGTACCTTGACAAAGTCGCAGCCCACCCGAACAACCTTGCCAGGCGACTTCTTAAAACTCGCCGAATAAACGGGCTCAGGGCGAGAAGGACACTACAAAGGAGCCACCCAACTGAGCTGGCCAACCGCAGGATATAGCCCTAATATAAACAACAAACAGGCACGATACAACCCGATCACTACTGATAACTACATAAATAATCACAAATATACTTAGAGTTAAATCCCTTACTACTAAGCACTACAAACACAAATCCCAAACAAAATAAATCTATTGAATAACCCTCCCCCTACAATATAAGTAGCTTTAACTAGCAACAGTAAATTGTAAAAACTTAGCCATAAGGTGGCTGAGTTAATAAATGAATTTTATATATAAAATTCTAAAAATCCTGATTTTGTGAAGTGTGACAAAAGTAGGAGATAGAAATGAAAAGAGTTATTGCAAAAAAAAACTTCACTACTGAGTTACTTTGAAAATATAGCCTGACTTAAGACAAATAATTGAATCGTACCTTTAAGTTGTGCTATTGGAAAGATCAGATAGAACGACCGCTTGCACTGGTCATTAGTGGTCGTATAGACGTAGAAGTTCTGTAATATCTTTTTTGGTTTGTGTAAGCTCTAAAGCACGACAAACAACGATATTATCGATATATCAATAACAAACGATATTGAAAATTTAGATTTTTGATATTATCGATATTGATATTTTGAGATTTATCGACAACCCTATTCTTATCATCTAAATAAAATGTATTTTTGTCCATGAACTAAAAACATTTGAGAATGTCGGTCAAGCCCGACTGTTACATCCTTCATATATAGTCAAATTAGCGTTGCTTTTATGTAGCTTGTTGCTGCAACACCAGTAAGAGCAGCGTTGCTTCTTCGATGCGCTTTCGCCCATAACTGGACTACCGGTCTATCAAATCCTTACCATTTCTATGGTGAATCGATTAATAATCTTGATAACTAGAGATGTTTACAAGGGACAAGCTGCCTTTGGAAATTCTTATGTTTTTTTTACGATTAAGGAAGAGAGTGCTTGACAAATTGAATAAAAAAACCTTTATCTGCCTGTTGTACAAGTATGAGAAGCTTATTTCCCACACATGTCAATCCTTTTCTCTTTCCATGTCTAATATGTGTGCATTAATCAGGACGAACAGACGGACATAACACCATAAGAAATTAACCCAATTGAAAAAACGTTTTTGGGTCTATTTCATTAAAATTGCCAACTGCATCTGTTTTTGGACATATTTCAAATTTAATTTTTGCACCAAATAACTTTATTGTCGGAAGTTTTTAAGTTTCAGAGCTTTGTAAACTTTAAGTTTTCATCACAATTCTTTTATGTGAGATGCCTGACGAATACCCGCAATAACGAGGACACAACGATAAATCTCTGCCGACCAAAAAAAAACTAACAAAGTAACAACACAAATGTTTGGACTCCAACAAAAATATTATTATAAGGCAGGTACCTTTTGGGAATATTAAGTAGTCAGGATTGTGTAGATCCATGAAATGATTGGTAAAGATCGGCGGAAAGATAGTCAGGTTATGAGCAAACGAATGTTTGCTGTTGCAGGGCAGTAGCAGCGCTGCTTTCACTGCAGCTTCAAAGTTCATGCTCAGCATACACTTTCGTAGATTCAGAGTATATATTGGTCAGACTTGACCAAACTTTTTAGCCATTTAGTCAAAGCTGGATGAGAGCTGACCTGATATAGGCAACTGGTATAATATTTGAGTCAAGTGGAATTACGCGAATGTTTATTTTGTTGTCCAATTTAAGTGCTGTAATTACTTAAGCCGTCACTTATTCCAAAATAAATTAGTTTCCTTATTTCTGGATCTTTGTCAACAACAAACATTTGAAACTAATCCCTAAATGCATGGTGAAGTTGAATATTAAGCAAATGTACGAGTGTGGACTGTAGACGCCAGTTTCAAAATAACATTGTAGTCATAAAAATAATTGTTATCGACCTTTACCCGACGTTGAAGCTTAAAAGAATGAACTTTAATCGACTTGTAGGAATCTTGTTGGAATTAATTGTATTCTGATTAGTTTTGTAAGCCTTTGGAAGTATTTAAAGTCTTTTTTCTCAATTTTCTTAAAACATTGTTCGCCAGCACTCACATGTTGTAGTCGTTAGTTCTGCCTGCCCTCAAATATTTGCGCGTTGGTGAACAGAAATCAAATTGGTCCATAAAATATCTAGGACTGTTTGCTTTTTTGTGTACAAAAAATGTTAAGCTCTCTCGCCTGCAATTTTGTGATTTCAAGTCGAGCATAAATTATGCATACCAAAATGAAAACATAAGTACTGAAAAACAAAAAGGGCCAAAAGCAAAGGCAAATCAAACAACGGCAGGAACATGAAAATGTTTCTGTTGTAAAATAATTTCAATTCATTCTTATGCCTCTTTCTCATACTTACGCACGCATGCCTGTAGGGCTTTGTCGTTGTTGTTGGCGTTGCTGCCGAGTGCCATTGTATTGGCTCGACCCCAAAAAAAGTATTTTTATGTATGCATGTGTATATCTGTATTTGTTCCAGGTTTCGCTTGTTTACGGCCAACAAAAATGAAACGAAATAAGCACAGACCAGCACAGTGAAAAATGTAAAATGAATAAAGAACATGAATTTGGTTGAAGTTTGTTTCGCCAAAAAATGAAGAACAAACTTGGTGCCTATTTTTAGCCATAAGCGTCCTTTTTTTTATTTGCTAAGGCTTCCATTCAATTAATTTATGCCATATGGAAACTCTGTTTTGTTACGATTTTCATTGAAATTGCCAATACAATTTTGAATGGAAACCCTAAATTGACAATTGTGTTTGTTGTTTTTTTTTCAGTAAAAGCTTTATAAATATGAGAGAAATAGTTTTTTATCATAATTTTAACAATTTGTCTTGCCGCAATTTGAGAAAATCCTTGTATCTACGACAATTTGGTAGGTAAAATATTCGTATCTTATATATATTTATTAATCAAAATTATTTGTGGATCCTCTAAATTACGGAACTACGAAAATCAACAATTTCCTTCATCTGCAACAGACACATCTAATGCAACATTTACAATGCAGTTAGTTTGCTATCGAAATCGTTATAGCCGCAGCAACGCATAATAGGAGTTTACGAGCTCAGAAAACAGCTAAGAGTTGTTTTGGTTTTGGCAGCAACAAGGAACTTGTTAAAGACCAATGGAAATGTGATACAAGCGACCTTTAAATTTCTGCAAAGGAAGCCACTACGTAGTAGAAGCATTTGGACACTTGATCTCGCCTTGCTTTATATCAAAATATATATTTTTTAATACCGTAACACTTGCCATTTTAAATCTTGTGAAAGGAAGCAATAACAACAGGCTGTACAAAAAGTGGCATTCTCCTGAAGCAAATATGCAGCTTGTTGGTGCATGACTCAGGAAAACCAATTTGGAGGCACCCAACAGCAGACCGGCCATTTTGATGGTACGAACATTTTTCTCCGTATCAGTCATGTCAGTTATATCATCCCAGGGTTTCACATAGAGCAGCACCGAGGATTTGACATGGCGGGTTTCTTTAAATTCTTATCAGCATTTGTTGCCACACGCTTCTACTTGATGTGCTTAGCTTCCTCGGCAGCAACTGCCTTGGCTGGAGCAGCGGCAGCATTTGTGGACTTGCCACCAGCCAACTGAGGCATCGCACCTCTTGTTTAATCCTACAACGGTTCCAATGTTAGTTTTATAAATACTACAAAACACTTTCAGGGGTGCCACAGAATTCACTAGCGATTTGTCTTCAAGCCATTTGTCAAATCGTCTAAAAATGTTCGCCACTGAACTTCGAGCGATTTCGTTTTTTTAGCTTGTTCACAAACCGTTTCGAACTTGACTGCATAGGGTAGACCATGATACAATTATAGAAGGTAGGCGCACTTCCTCTCTAATGTACAAAAGAGAGCGAGAGCGAGAGAGTAATGAATTTCTGTGCCTACTTGTGTCACAGACTGACGATTAAGCATACATCAAAGAGGGCTAGAGAGGAAGTGCGCTTACCTAGTTAAATATATGTTGGGGTAGACACTATCGATATATTTTTAAGCGTTTAAATACATACATGTGACTGTATTTTTTTGTGGCCTTTATACTGAGTAAACCTGCAGTTTTTATCCGACTCGAGCTCATGTTATGCTTTCGCACAACTTTAAACGGAGACGCAACACCACAAAGGAGGCTAGTAGATCGTACAGCTGTTTCAAGAGGAACCACCCTCTATCATCAGCGATCACTGCCTACCAACTGAAAGTTTCTCGAAAGTCTCTCCATGCCTGCGGTGGCATAACCGTTTGGGAATCCCAAAGCAGAATGCGCGCAAAAACATCGAGAGGCAGCGTAGAAACAGACAGTCTTGCCTTTTTTAAAGTTGTGCGAAAGCATAACATGACCTCGAGCCGGCTAAAAACTGCAGGTTTAAATAAAAATTTATAGTTGTAAGACATTTTGTTTAGTTAGTATTCAATATAAATAAACTCATTTTTTTCAACTGAGTTTATTTTGAACAAATAAAATTAAAATAAGCCGCCCGCTAAAATAAAAATGTTACCTTGCAACTCTGGCGACCGCGCGGTTACGCGTGAACGACGGAACAAAATGTAAACAAAAGAATCGCTGTAAACTGCAGCCACCCTATCTAAAAATTTACAATTAAGCATTTGTAAAACATTAATTTTACTTGGGCACGGATTTGCTCCCATTTTCGGCAACTGGCGCCTCTCAGTCGCAATCGCCCAATCCATGCGTAACGCACCGCGGCTTAACCTTGCCGGAGAAGCAGACGACATAACAAGTGCGATGGGCGCGACTGAGACTCGCCTGGCCCAGAAAATCGAAATACATGCAAACTAAAAATGCCTCTAGCACGACTAATAGCAAATCTAAGAGTTACGGAAGAAGCGAATCCAAAAGGAGACGATAGAGCGATAGAGCCATTCCTCTGCCGATTTTACTGGGGGTCCATTGGCATTTAGCTGTTGTGCCAGCTTAGACAAGGCTGCAGCCACAGCCACCCTGTCGCCCTTTGTAAAGTTAGTAAAGAAAGGCTATATCCTTCTGCTCCTTCATGAACGCCAAGAAAATGTCGCTCTGGACATCTATTCTATGCTTTCCCCTTAATTGTTAATGAAAATGAAAAGCATATCGGATATAGAATAAAATTAACTTACATTTTGGCGGCTTCTTTAATTTTTGTTGTTGTCGTGTATTCGTCTTTCGGTGAATAGCATTTTCCGACGTTGCCACTTTATTGAACTCAAATTCGATTTACAAATTACACAATTAATACTCAAAAGATTGCTGCAATAATTAGAGCGAATAATAATACATTTTTTATCTTCGCTTTAACACAATAATCAAGGTTGTGTACGCCTTAAAACTAAATTCAATTAATTTCGAAGTTCAAATACAAAAAGGTGGCACCACTGGAATACTAGCGATTTGGTGAGTAAATTGCTTATAGAATAAACAAAACATGTAAATTGTGAAAAATTTTTGATGTGGTTAATTCAGAAATTAAACACCCTTTCTGATCCAATTGGTTTTATTTTTATAAAAACGCATTTGAGGGGTTTATTTTAGCAATTCGCCGACTCAGTAGAGCGTCTGTGGCAGGGCCAAATTAAATTCGAGCGAAAGCGATTTCTGTGGCACCCGTGTATATTACCTTTATTTTGAGTCATAATCATGAACTATTGCTGATAAATACGACCAACTGTTTATTTTTAATTCCCTGCATAAGATTCACAATTGGTTTTCGTTGTGCTAGTGGCGATATTTCAGAGTTAATGGCGAAAATTGGCAACATTTTTTGATTATAACGATTAACATGCATCCAAACTAAACTAAACTTTTTGTCACCACTTGGGCAGAAAACGCATAACGCACTCTTAGTGTACATAGCCTTTAAGCTAGGCAGCACCAGCACAGATGGAGCATTCAGCTCATGCAACGTCACATTTGAATTTATCAGTTGAAGAGAACAACGTGCTTCCTAATTAATTATAAAGTGTAAATGGTCTCATTGCTGAACTTGGGTAATGCGGTATCTATGTTGCCAAATTATTTCTTTTATAATTATAATAAGATTTTAATAAGTTTGTCTTGACAACAGACTGGTTGACAAAAATGACCTCCTAGAAACTGAACCTATAACGGCAATGGTAGAAATAATTAAAAAGGCAGCCACACCTATGCAAAAGTCATCGCAAAATAGGCTCAACAGAGAGCCTTGGTTCGACTTCCAGTGTGATGAAGCCAGAAAATTATCGTTTGCCTGTCTTCGCACGTTAAGGAAAAATGATAGCAGTTCCGCCAGATCTCAATATAGAAACGCTATATCAAATTTTAAAAAACTATGCAAACACAAACAAATTAGCTTTTATCGAACCTTGGAACACTTATAAATCAGATAAATGGAAATAAAAACCAAAATTGCATAAAAGTGGACTCATCAGCACTATCTAGCCATTTCAAAAAACTGCTTTACGTACAGGATCGAGAGTCGGAAATTAGCTGTGCTTTGCCACTAATAAAATCACACCATCTCGACCAGCTTTTTACAGTTCAGGAAGTACGGAGTGTACTCTCTGCCCTTAAGGATAATAAAGCCCCAGGAGAAGATAGGGTTTCCGTCTGGTTTTTTTAATATTGCCTCCCCAAATTTTATTGAACAGCTGACCCTTGCCTATGACTATCTTTTCAACACCGTACATTGGTCGCTCCCATAGGCCAAAAATAAAAAAATCGAAGTCAACATTTTGGCTTGAAATGTGTCCACACTAACTCATAATAGATCTAGCTATTAAAATGCATTCTTATTTTTCTTTTTCTCTAACCCTGTCAAAGAATAGCATCAAACGAGAGAGCATACAATTTTTTTGGTTTGACAGCTTGAACAACTTGCAAGTTACGGTCGCAAATAAAATTAAATAACGCGTTTAAAACAGAGTGCTAGTCCAATGGAAGCAATTAATATTGTAAAGAAAGGTATTAACTATGTTTTGAGACAATTTGCGGGTAGTTAGCACTTGGTGTTAATGTTAAAAGATGAATGTAAAATAGTTATCTGTTTAAGTACAGGGTTGTCCATATTCGACGGACCCATCTGGCAACGCCATAACTTTTGACAGAGATGTCAGATCGCTTAATGACATACCGCGTTTGAAGCGTCAGTCCAAGCAGATTTTTACCATGGAACAATACACGCCACGCAAGCGCTCTGAAATAGTTGAAATTTACATTCAACAGAACAAGTCAATTGTGAAAACTCAACGTGCTTTTAAAAAATTAAAATTTCACATTGAATGGGACCGTAAATAAGCAAAATTGCCGTATTTACGCCACTGAAAATCCTCAGGAGATTCAAGAAGTGCCTCTTCATGACGAAAAAGTCACAGTTTGGTGCGGCGTTAGTGCGAAAACGGTCATTGGGCCGTTTTTCTTCCAAAATGAAAATGGCCATGCTGTTACCATCAACCAGGAGCGTTATCGCGACATGATGACCAATTTTGTGATGCCAATTGTTCGTCGAAAGCGTATGAGGCAGTTCTGGTTTCAACAAGACGGCGCTCCACCGCACGCAAGTCGCATAACAATCGATTTTCTGAAGAAATTGTTTCCGGGCCGTTTGATGTCGAAAAGTGGTGATTTGGACTGGCCACCGCGTTCGCCCGATTTGACGCCGCCTGACTTCTTCTTGTGGGGATATTTGAAGTCAAAGGTTTACGTTAACAAGCCAAGGACAGTAGAAGAGCTCAAGGACAACATTCGTGAAGAAATAGCCGCTATTCCGGCCGAAATGTTGGCGAAAACGATGGAAAATGCTGCAAAAAGGGCACAATACGCCATCAACGCCAGAGGCGGCCATTTGAGAGATATCATATTCAAAAATTGAAGTAAACAAATCTACTTGGAACAAATTAAATGATTAAGATTGCCAACCGCCAAATTTTTATTTTTTTCTTTGATTTTTTAAAAAAAAACATGGGTCCGTCGAATATGGGCAACCCTGTACTATAAAAGCGAAAAGCTTAATTTCACTTAAGCTTTTAGTTGTGAAGCTAATCGAAGCTAACGATCAAAATTATTCTAAAATAATCGTCGATATTTACAGATTATTTGGTTTAAATTTCAGCAGCGATGATTTGGTGATTTGCTGTGTTATCTGTATCTAAGCGACCTAGCTTTTTGTGGGAAACAAAACAAAAATTCAACCAGAGAGTTTCGATTAAAAATGGGACTGATAGTCGACAAGCCAAAAAGTGGTGGGAGTAGAACATCGAATGATGGGAACACTGTCAGAGCATTTTTCAATAATGCTGGCTTGACCGCTCAAATAACAGGCCTAGATGGAGACCTTATTGAAAGATGGTCCACGTTATTGCAAAGCCTCTCTTCAGGTTACAACATTAATGTGGGAAAATTTAAGACATTCGCACTCAATATAGCAGAAAAACTTACCACAACATATTTCTGGTATTACCTTCCACCTACCGTTCATAAAATTTTAATGCACGGTCCAGCAATAATCGAATATGCACATGTATCGATTGGGGAGTTGTCTGAGGTGGCAGCTGAGTCCAGAAATAATGATATAACAAAATTTCGGTTGCAACATACACGAAAAAGTTCTCGTGTGGCAACAGTTCAGATTCTCTTTTTCTATTATTTACTATCTCCACTGGAAGTATTTTTGGCCGCTCGCTCCATACAAGCCCGACCACTGTGCACCGGTACCATTCTGACTTCATTTAAAAAGAGCCTGATATTTCCTGTTTTTAAAAAAGGAACACAAACGGAAGCCAGCAACTACCCAGGTATTGCTTGCCTAAGCGCAGCTATGAACATTTTTGCAGGAGTACTGCTTGAAAGAATCACATCCTGGGTTAACCGCAACGATATTTTGAGCGAATTTCAATGCGGATTTAGAAAAGGCTACTCAACTGTCGATAGCATATTTTTACTCACCACAATTGCAAAGTCTTATATTCAACATAAAAGAAAAATGTTGGTTTGCTTTATAGGCTTTAAGGCCTTTTTTGATACGATTAATAGACGAAGCGTCTTTTACAAACTGAGCAATCTGGTCATATCTTCAAAATTTATACGTTGACAATATTGCAGCTGTGTGGGATGGATCAGAATTGTCGCACTGGTTTGAAACGAATACAATCAGACACAATCTAAAATAATAAGAAGGTTTTGCGAAGATGAGCGTCAACTTTTTATAAATCAAGCAAGACAGAGCACTGAAAGGTCCGCATACAAAAAGCTGATTTACAACCTGGGTCTATCCAACTATTTCCAAGATAACCTCGGAACAAACAACATAAGCATTGCTTATTAAGCAACATTTTTAAGGCGAGGTGTGAAATGATTCCATTAAACATGAAGAGACTTAGATGAAATCTGCAGCCTTTGTAATATGCGTGAGAAGGAAAACGTAGAACATTTCATCGGCATTTGTCCCATTCTTAGAGAGGTGCGATATCTCCACTTCCATCGCATCACTTTAAACGAGACGGAACTCCACACTATTCTAAATGGAGAAAATTGGCGCATCCTAGCATCATTTCTAGCAGAAGAAACAAAATATAGGCGACAAATTTTAAATGAAGATTTTTAAGTTATTTTTGTTTCATTGTTATTCCTTTCAAAGATAGTCTGTAGAGCCGTCCTCATTGACGGAAGATCCACTATCTCGTGACGAACGGGGAAGGTGGGTGGAGTAGTCAAATGAAAGCCGACTCTCCGACGAATTAGATAATGATTGTTATACTCGTTACTCGTAGAGTAAAAAGGGTATACTAAAGTCGTGCAAATGTATGTAGCAGGCAGAAGGAAGCATCTCCGATATCATAAAGTATATACATTCTTCATCAGCATCAACAGCCGAGTCGATATAGCCAAGTCCGTCTATCCGTCCGTCCGTCCGTCTGTATGAACACCTAGATTTCAGAGACTGGAAGAGCTAGAGCAAGCAAATTTTAGATGTAAGCTAGTATTGTCTGCAGGCAGATCAAGTTTGTTTCAAATTATGGCCACGCCCCCTACCGCCCCCGCAATAAAAAATGTTGAATATCTCCTACAATTTGTAACCTATCGAGCTCAGATTTTGCAGTATAGTGAATGTGGCCAATATGTACAATCTCACAAATATTCATATATATCGTATAATAAATGGCAGTGTTAAAAAAACGTTGCATACTTATCTGAGCCGCATGAGGTTATTAAACACTAATTGCCTTGAGTAACGGGTATTTCGAAGTCGGGCAGGGCCGACTTTAACTTACGCTCTCGTTTTTAGCTGGGCGGAAGAACTCCATGATTTCTGAGCAAGTACTGAGTGTCCCATAATGAAAACAAGAAAGAAAGTCGGTCAAGCCCGACTATAACATACTCTGTACCAAGAAAATTTGTCTTTTGATCATAACTCGAAAACCGTTCATCCGATCTTCTTCATTCCTTTGGCGCATCGATAAGTTATCCTAATAACTAAATATGTCCAGAAGGAACAAGCCATCTATTTTCAAAACTGTGGGAGATATGAGGTTTTTTCTAAATTGCGGGCGCGGGAGGGGGCGTGGCCAAAATTGAAAATAAACTTAATCTGCCTGCAGACATAAGAAGCATATGTCCCATACATGTCAAACCTCTACCTCTTACCATCTCTGAGATCTGTGCGTTCATACGGACAGACAGACAGACGGACGGACGGACAGACGGACAGACGGACATGGCTATATCGACTCGGCTGTTGATGCTGATCAAGAATATATATACTTTATGGGGTCGGAGATGCTTCCCTCTGCCTGTTACATACTTTTGCACAAACTTATAATACTCTATGTACCTTCGGTACAGAGTATAACTACAAATCTGAAATGTCCTTAATAAATTTATAAAAGCATTTTCAAAAAATTTCAGCAGAATGTCCGATTCCTGCTTCTTAAATTTAATTTCAGATTTGTTTGTTCATGGAATCGGCATTGTTGGATCGTGTAATATCTATTCCATATTTTATTATCCTTATTAATAATGGGAAAAAATCATTGTAAGTCTGTTGAATGCCGCAAGCAATCGCAGGCTTTATCATTACGGCAGGTCTTGGCAGCTTATGGCCATGGCAAAGCCAAGGAGTCATCGACGCGTGGCAAGTTCTGTTTGGCTACAATTCGCCATTCAATGGAATTTAGCCGACATGAATGGGAACAGCACCAGCGGGTGCTGGGAATTGGGGCGGGGAGTTGATTATAAATAACGTAAAATAAGCGCACATGAATGCATTTTGATTGTCTGACTGTAGTTTACGGCACGTTTCCCTTTCTGGAGTTGCGAAATGGAAATGAAAGACGACAAACTTGCAGCCCAGTGGGAGGCAACTTCCTTAAATGGTGCGCTAATGTAGAGAAGAAAAGCTTTTTTATTTTATTTGCATGGGAATTCCAACTGCAACGACAACGGCGCATTTCCTTCTTACGTACGGCTCCGGTTTCTCATTTTTTCTGCGCTGGTCTTTTTTTTTTGAGGCCGGGCAGAATAATGTTTCATGTTGCAATAAATGTACGTCCTCCGCCCATATATGCCACTCAAACAGTGCAGCGCGTATACGCAACGTTGTACGCAGTTATCCTTGCGCCCATTCTTGTCTCGCATTCCGAGGATGTGGATGTGTGAGTGCGATGGCTGTTCACTTGCCAGTTGGCAAGCATGGAAATTTATTAACTTGCCTGCGCTGGCGAAAATTTAATCTGCTTCAATATCGCTGAAATTTTCTATGGCATACTTTTCGTTTGACATATTTGCATTAGATTTATGTATAAGCGATAAGAAAATTCCAAATTTAAACTAATGCTGGAGAATGAGAGACATTTGCCATCGACTCCAACCATTTTGTGGTGGCACTCTTAAGTTTAAGAGAGAAAAATCGGCTAAGTTTGGCTGCTGCTTTTCCAAGAATTAATGAGAAAATTGTACTCTAGTGTACTCTAAGCCAAATCGTCCGTTTTTCCTACTGTATGAACACCTAGATCTCAGAGACTAGAGTAGCTAAAGCAATAGAATTTAAATCAAGACCGGTATTGCCTGCTCGCCTATCAAGTTTGTTAAAAGTTTTGGCTTTTTTAAATTGTTGGCTTAGTAAAAGTATGAAATGCTCTGATTTAAGAACGTGTTTAATCACTTCATTACAAACTTTTTCGATTTTTTGATATTTCGTACTGAATTGAAGTATTATCAAGATCAAAATATGCTATAATCTTTAAGTACAGCGCTGCACCAACTTTATACCGATCGATCTAGAACTAAATCGGCTTTTTTGAGACTACGCTAAGTCTCACCACCGCCTTTAATGCTGGACAGCAAATCTACCTATACCCCTTTCAGTTTCTTGTAAGGTTTTATTGGAGATCTAAATGGGGCGTCATTCGAAATGACCAGATAACTTTTATTTTAGAAATAGGTTTGCTTACTTTGAAAAGGAGGTGAAATAATAAAATCTATCTTTAAGCTCAGTATAGTAGTCCTCCACACAGGAACCTCCAAACCGAAAATCTCCTTTTAAAACAAGAAAGAAAGTCGGTCAAGCCCGACTATAACATACTCTGTACCAAGAAAATTTGTCTTTTGATCATAACTCGAAAACCGTTCATCCGATCTTCTTCATTCCTTTGGAGGATCGATAAGTTATCCTGCTAACTAAATATGTCCAGAAGGAACAAGCCATCTATCTTCAAAACTGTGGGAGATATGACGTTTTTTCTAAATTGCGGGGGCGGGAGGGGGCGTGGCCAAAATTGAAAATAAACTTGATCTGCCTGCAGACATAAGAAGCATATTTCCCATACACGTCAAACCTCTATCTCTTACCATCTCTGAGATCTGTGCGTTCATACGGACAGACGGACAGACGGACATGGCTATATCGACTCGGCTGTTGATGCTGATCAAGAATATATATACTTTATGGGGTCGGAGATGCTTCCTTCTGGATGTTACATACTTTTGCACAAACTTATAATACTCTATGTACCTACGGTACAGAGTATAAAAACTCACAAAACTTTTGGCACCAAAGCCCTTTGGCGCTCCTTTTGTTGGCAATGCACACTTCAACAAAAGGTCTCAAAAATACTAAGTTGGTATTTATACTCGGTACAGTACGTATGTACATTAGGGCGTACTTTTCTCCATACGATTTTAAAAGTTTTAGATTCTTTGAGGCGCATGCTCAAAAAATTCACAATATTTTATAGAGAATTTAACGAAAATACAAAATCAGATATCTTAATGTTTAATGGTGCCGATGAGGCTTCAAAGTTTCCAAATTCCTCAAAATTTATTTATGAGCTATCAATGTAGGCAGAGGATCTTTTACCAAAATGTCGAAAAAAATATCCAAATATTTCACAAATTGTAAAGCTAGCAACACAATCGGAGGGCCCCAAATTTGTGATTATTTCCTTCCATGCAAAATGTAGAATGGCGTCGTGATGTGTCATTTAATCTGGAATCTGCAATGGATTTGGGAAAAAAACACTGTTCAACAGTACACGTCCTTGCTTTGTTGCTAACAAGCAGCTATCCAACTATATTACAGTGATGCACTTCTTGAAAAACGATCCAAAAATGACACATTATGGAACACCCATTTATACCAGCGGTGGGACCGTTTCGCCCTTGAAACTCGCTTCGTTATTCCGTTCAAGACCAAACTAACTGCAATTTGTAATTTTTTGGTGTGCCCACGGGTATCTTCAGGGATGAGCTGGTTTAGTATTTAAAAGACGGCAGTATTTAGATCTTGAAGATGTTTGCCTTGCCACATACACTTTTCGTTTCAGAAGTTACCAAATCTTGAAATTAAGAACAAAAGAACGAGGAAAGAACTGTCATTTCATAGTGTAACTATATTGAGAACGTTGGATTGACGACCTGACGAAGTTTGAGAAATCATAATGAATTTTATTTATATTCAGTTTATTGTACAATAAAACTATGCTTATTACAAATTAAACCCTTATATAATTTTATTTTAGTTGTTTTTAATGACCAGCGATAAATTGGACTAGCTTAAGCTCTTAACCATAATACTGCACTGCACGGAAGACTCCTATTAATAAGAGAATTTCTTAGACGAGGGCTGATTTCACAATCCCAACCAGATAATTCTCTTTTAAATTTCTCATAAAAGGTAAAAAATTTCATGAGTATATGACTAAAGAAAGTTGATAAGATTGCATAACTATTGGAATTTACAGAAGTTAATATCGTGAATTGAATTTTGTCAGAATCTAATCTGCATGCATGGGGTTTCTGGATATTTGTCCAAAGTACTCAACGAAGACAAAGAAGAAGTAATTATAAGAGAAAATTCAAAGCGTTTTACATTCGGAAAAATTATTAATTTGGTGCCCTCCCATCGTGTTAGCAGCTTTCAATATATTATACATATGCAGAATTTGAATTATTTTTTAGACATTTTGGTAAAAAGTCTCTGCCTACATTGATAATTCAAAAATAAATTACGGGGAAATTAGAAACTATAAAGCCTCATTGGCACCATTCAACCTTAAGATATCTGATTTTGGATTTTCGTTAAGATCTGTATACAATATTCTGCATTTTTTGAGCTGTGCGCCTCAAACAACTAGAAAAAATTGTTTTTTTTCATACAATGCAGGTTCGCTCTAATGTACATATAGTAGAGTATATTAAGTTTGAGCAAAAGTATGTAAAAGCCAGAAGGGAGCATCTCCGACCCTATAAAGTATATATATTCTTCATCAGCATCAACAGCTGAGTCGTTATAGCCATGTCCGTCTGTCCGTCCGTCTGTATGAACACCTAGATCTCAGAGACTAGAAGAGCTAGAGCAACCAAATTTTAGATATTAGCTAGTATTGTCTGCATGCAGATCAAGTTTGTTTCAAATTTTGGCCACGCCATCTCTCATTTACTAAGCTTTACCATAGCTGGGCATTGCTTTCCGCCATGATGTAATAAGTATACTATTTTCATCATGCTTTGCGCTATTGAACGGCTTTCAGTGGTCCTTGGCGTTTAGATTTTCTAAAGACAATCCTATTGCAATCCCATAGCATTGCAATTTAGTACATCCTCCTTCCATACCTAACAGTGAGCTTAATTCTATTAGATCAGCTACAGCTCAGATTGATGGTGTGCAGGCCTTAATGGGTTCGCATTGAAATTTGTTTCTCGATACTTAAGCTCAATCTAATAAATAGGTGTGTGACATCGACGACTTTTTCAAAATCTCTAGAGACACCCCTTTTTAAAGCTATCGTGTTTTCTTTGGCTGAATATTAATATCACAAGCATTTAACGGTCGCAGCAACTGCTTTTTATGTTCGCCTGTCGTTTCAGAACATAGATAAGCTCAAATGGCTTTTTAAATAGTGAGCATGATTATTTTGAAGGATTAAGGCAACTAGAGTATGGGGCTTGAGTAACCGCATTCACTAACCAATCAACCCGATTCCAGGCGCACAGTGTCCAAAAATCAAATTTTTATGGTCGATTTTGCCTATTTTTTTTTATACCCTTACTCGTAGAGTTAAAAGGGTATACTTAAGTAGAGCTAAAGCAACATAACTTAAACACAAACTATTAAATATATTTTTATAAGTTGAACAAAAGATTTTGTTTTTGTTTCATTCATAAAAAAGGTGCTGGAAACTTATTCATGATTGATGGGATAATCATATTATGTCGAAGAGTAAAAAGGGTATACTAAAGTCGTGCAAATGTATGTTGCAGGCAGAAGGAAGCATATCCGACCCTATAAAGTATATATTGATCAGCATCAATAGTCGAGTCGATATAGCCATGTCCGTCTGTCTGTATGAACACCTCGATCTCAGAGACCAAAAGAGCTAGAGCTACCAAATTTTAGATGTAGACTAGTATTGTCTGCACGCAGGTCAAGTTTATTTCAAATTATGGCCACGCCCCCTCCCGCCCCCGCAATAAAAAAGTTGAATATCTTCTACATTTTTGAAGCAATAACATTGACTTGAATATTTCAACATTATGTAAGCAAACAGAGCAAAATAAAGAAGTATGTAACGTTTTTATAACCTTAATGAATCTGTAATTTCCCAGCAAACATTTTTCATCGCGGAAGATTAGAATGCTATTCGCCTAGTAGGTATCGCTTTACTCTAGCGATATCGCATTATTATCGCATTCTCATCTCCCCACGGGAAGAAATGTGAAACTATGCGATAACTTCCGGGCGATGAGAAAGCGACACTTCTGGGAGATAGGAAAAAGTCTCTTTTAAGCTATTGGAAACCGATTCAGCCTGGGGATAAGTAAGTCTCTTCTGAGGGATAAGAATGCGATTCTTCTTAGAGATAAGAATGCGTTTCTTACTTGAGTTAAGAATGCGGTTCTTCCTGGAGATAAGATTGAGACTTTTCCTAGAGTTCTGAAAGCGTTTCTTCCTGGAGATAAGAATGCGATTCTTCTTAGAAATAATATTGCGATTCTTCCCCCCCAACATAAGCCATCCAAATAAAATGTGTGTTCGAATTCTGTTATTTAGCAGTAGAAGAAATAGTTTATTTTTTTTAAAGCTAAGTGTGTCAAATTCCTTTTATATATATGTGTAATTTGAGAGTGTATGTATGTATGGTGGTTTCTTTATTTGTAATAAATTTAAGTTTTGTTATTGATTTTGAGTTGTTTCTTATTTATACGGTCTTTAGCATGCAAAAAATGTCGTGGACAGACTTTGTTAATGTCTGCATCCGTCGTGTTGGCAAACATATTATGAGAAATTTCTGAAAACAAAAGCCATAATTAGTGACATAAATGCAACCAAAACTAAAATCTGAATGCTGACCTCTCGCCACCACTGCTGGATCGCCCTTGAAAACTGGGCCCTGTATATTCATAACAGTTTAAGACAATTCTGGTTGCTTGTCGTCTTGTCTTTGCTCTTTTGGCTTTGATGGAGGACATTTCGAATTAGTTTACGCAAAGTGCGAGGAGTTTCAACACAAACTTTTAACGAAAGAAGGTCTGCTTTTAATAAATACACAATCTTTTATGCTTCTCACTCCGTTGGCTATTGAAACGGAAAGGTTTTCTCAGGGGAAGCTGAACCAAAAATCGAGGCCTACTGAAGCTTGTGCTGAATCGGAGCCCGTGCACTATGGTCAACTTTACTGGCAATGGAATGTCAGAAAAAAATGTAATTGTCTTTACATCAGAGAGACTTCTCTTTTTAATATTATTTAATTAAAGTGGTATCATATTGCAACCCTGAAATACTTTGAATATTATTATTGGCTGACCGTTTGCTTATTTTAATAATGGCTTTCTTAAAAGCCACAGATCAAACAAGTTACTACAGCGGACAAGTAAACACACATTTTGTCAATTACATGTGTCAATTTTTTTATTGGGCCGGTTTTTTCGTCTTTTGAAAGCGTTGCCAAAGTATTTTCCTTTGGTAATATTGGAAAAAGTCGTTGAATACACTTCAAGAAGAATTGCATTCGGATCTTCTTAAGGAGTGTTAAGCGATGTATCGCCAATTCTCAGATGGGATGATGAAAAAGGCGAGACAAACCACAAAGTATCGCATTCTTTCCCCCAAGTCGATTTTTGAGGGATATATCGTCAATTTACCGAATGGATGCGATAGCACATATCGCCAATTTATCCCTTTTATTATAAAAATGCGATACCTAATGTATTTTGTTAGTGTAAATCGCCAAACTATCTCCGAACTCTCCCCTCAAGCAATCGCCAAACTCTCGCATTGACGAGGCAGATAAGTAACACGACAAAATGTTTGCAGGGTAGATAACTGTTCGAAATAAACGGTTATTTTTGAAATTGTGTCTGTAAATATTCTAACATGATTAACGATTATTCAAATGAATATTTAGATAAAATTATTTGTATGAAATCCATGCAACCTGTTAAGTGAATTAAGCTATCAACTTTGGCGGTAATAATTTTTGCAACGCTAAATTGGCGAAACCGACCACTGCACAATCAAAACGAGAGCGTAAGTTAAAGTCGGCCCTGCCCGACTTCGAAATACCCGTTACTCAGCTCAGCTCGGATAAGTATGCAACATTTTTTTAACTCGGCCATTTATTATCCGATCCTTTTTTGTGAGATTGTAGATATTGGCCACATAGACTACACTGCAAAATCTGAGCTCGATATCTTAAAAATTGTGGGAGTTATTCATTATTTTTTATTGCGGGGGCGGGTGGGGGCGTGGCCAAAATTTGAAACAAACTTGATCTGCCTAGAGACAATACTAGCTTACGTATAAAATTTGGTTGCTCTAGCTCTTCTAGTCTCTGAGATCTAGGTGTTCATACAGACGGACGGACGGACGGACGGACGGACAGACGGACAGACGGACATGGCTATATCGACTCGGCTGTTGATGCTGATGAAGAATATATATACTTTATGATATCGGAGATGTTTCCTTCTGCCTGTTACATACATTTGCACGACTTTAGTATACCTTTTTATACCCTGTTCCCATTGAAAATGGTACAAGGGGGTTCATGAAGTTGTGTCAATGTATTCAACAGGGAGAAGGAAACATTTCAGACCCGAACTGCCGAGCCGATATAGCTATGTCCGTCTGTCTTTCCGTATGAACGCACAGATCTCAGAGATGGTAAGAGATAGAGGTTTTTTCTGTCTGCAGGCAGATCAAGTTTATTTTCACATTTGGCCCCCTCCCGCCCCCGCAAAATGAAAAAACCCACACTTATAGGTGGGTTTAACATAGGTTATTCGTTCTTTTTAGACATATTTAGTAATCAAAATAACTTATCGATCCGCCAAAGGAATGGTGAAGATCGGATAATCGGTTGTCGAGTCATGATAAAAAGACTGTTCGCTGCTGCAGCACTGCATTTTAGCTGCTACTGCAGCCTCAAAATTTATGCTGAGCGTATTTGTGCAGAGTATGTTATAGTCAGGCTAAACCGACTTTCTTTCTTGTTTTCTTGTAAGAAGCAGATCGATATTTTGCTTAAAGTAACAAATGTGTAGCAGTCTTTCGACGAACAGTATAAACTGTCTAAAGAGCAGTCACAGAAATAAACGATTTGCCGGGGTTATAGATCAGCTATGCCCAGCCGTATGCTCTTTGGGTAAGTTTTGTTTTTGTAAATGCACCGAGTATGGGAGAGCAATAATCGTATACATGTAGGGCGCGAGATAGACAAAACGACACACATGCAAACGATTTTGCATTTGGTTCTTTTCTTTTTTGTTTGGTGTTTGAGCTTGCAATCAAAACTTACCGACAACAAAATAAATTATTCCCTTATTAAAATTAGTGCTTTTCTATGTGAGTATTGGTGGGTGCTCTGCCCTTTGCTGCTTTTGGGCATGCCTTTTTTTAGATTCATCAAACAAGAAACCAAATTCTAATACAGATTTAATTAGTGATGAAATCCAAAATTACATGAAGTTACTTGTAGAAAATGTATCTCGAAATTTGGAATTTTTGAAAAATATATCGGGTTTTTCTTATTCGAGAAAGCTTTCCATGCAAGTGATAAACATTCCACCAAGCTCAGCAACAAGTACGCGCGTTTTTTCTGCTGCTAGCTGATTATCAGAAGAAAGACGAACAGCGCTATTAATTGATAATATTAATAAGATTATTTTTAATTAAAAATACGGAACTGAGTGGAAAATAGTGGATATATGATAAGCACAATGTTTTATTTTTAAGTGCTTACGTTGAAATAAAAACACCTTAATTAATAAAAGCATAGTTGGGTTGCATTTTGTTAAACCAATTGGTACGGATATGCCTTTATTATCGTTATCAATATCATGGCTGCAAACCTTTAAGATTATCGATGAGGTTCGGTCTGGGGATTCGAACCCATTGTAAAATCCTAAGTTCGCTTCGCAGACCGGTTCTTGGAACCCCTGAACCCAAGGTTCTGGTTCGAACCGCTTGCACATAAAACAATAGCTTAACTTTTGATTTATTTATAATTTGAAAATGAAACATATATACCTTCTATCCATATGCCTAATCATTATGATCATTACTTAAGTTATTTCAATTATCAAATCCATTAGATGACATTAACAGCCTTTAGAAACTGCTTAGTTTAAGTTAATTAGCACTATATTTTCCAGAAAGAACAAACTTAAGTATTGAAAATGCTCGTTCAACTGATACCTGAGTTACTGGTACAGCTACACTGAGAAAAAAAATCAATCTATAACCTAGATGGAAAATCTCTTTTTCGAGACGGTTGCAATCTTAAAAAAAAAAGAAGATTGAAAGAACTTAAAATGAGATTGAAAATCTCAAAATCAAGATTTTGCCATCTGTCAATGTACTTATCAACCCATCTACAGTTCTCTGCAAAGATTCAGCTTAAAAATGTTTAATTATCTAGTCTCCAGAAAAACTAAAATAAAAAAAAAATGGAATTTTGAATTAAAGTGAAAAAAAAAATATATATATGCCTCCAGTGGGGTTTGAACTCGCGACCTAAGGCAACTGTTTGATTATCTTTAACACTGGGCTGAGATGTTTTACTCAGTTTCGCCGCGGCGCCCAGCATTTGGCTGGTGGTCGAGCAGGTTAAGTTGCCATGCAAGTTCGTGTTTAAGTAAGTCCCCCGAGGTACCGAGTTCAAACCCCCGAACGGGGAAAGTTGAAAATATAAATTCTTACGGTGTTATTTAGTGTTTAAGGAACACAGAAAAATTAAGTAATTATAAAAAAATAAAAACAATTTTTTATACCCTTGAAAAGGGTATTATAGTTTTGCCCAGAAGTTTGCAACCATAGAAATATTCATTTCCGACCCCATAAACTATATATATTCTTGATCAGGGTGACGAGCTGAGTCGATTGAGCTTTGTCCGTCCGTCTGTCCGTCAGTCTGTCTGTCTGCTTCTACGCGAACTAGTCTCTCAGTTTTAAAGCTATCGAGCTGAAATTTTGCACAGAGTATTATTTTTGCTGCACTCTAATATGTCGGAACCGACCAAATCGGATGACTATATCTTATAGCTCCCATAGGAACAATCGGTCGGAAAACTCGTTTTAGTATGAAAAACTGTTTTCTTTTCAATGGAAACGTCTCCAAATTTTGTAATCGTAGGTTTTTTATGTGTTTTTTATAATCCTACCAACTTTTATAAAAATCGGACAACTATATGGTATAGCTGCCATACAAAAGATAGGTCTGGAAGACAGTCTTAGTTAGAAAAACTTTTTTTTTTTTAATGGTAGCATCTGCAATTTTGTATTTGTTTGTTTCTCTTGCTTTTACACAATTCTACAAGTTTTTGTCCAAATCGGATGACTATATCATATAGCTCCCATACGAACGATCGGTCGAAAAATGGGAAAAAGGATTTTTTGAAAATATTTAAGCACTTGCAAGGGTATAAAAACTTCGGCACAGACGAAGTTAGCTTAGCTTTCTCGTTTTTTATTTTATTTTTCATTCTAAAAATGAGATTGTTTCATCTTAAATTCGAGTAGAAACGATCTTAGTCCAAGATTGGTTAGTTAAGATTTAAATTGAGATTATAATCTCGGGTTGAGATTTTCCCTGCTTTGAGCATTTTTGTTACCGTTTCGTCTCGGTTTCGAGACTATAATCTTGGTTTTAGATTGATTTTTTTCCCAGTGTAGTATAGTAAGATCAATAATTTGTATGTCTTCATTATTATGACCTTCCCAAAATTTGAAAACATTTATCGATGGATGTGATCTTGGGCAAATTGCAAAGGGATCTATAACATCATTCACAGATTTTATAATTGATATTTGCTTATTGTTTTCTATTGCTGTCATAAGCTTCTCGAATTCGCAATCGGACGTTGAGGCATTTACTGTCGATTTTTCTCTCATTAAGCATATTGAATTGGTGAACCGAACCTCATTTTTCGAAAAAGTGGTCCGGTTCAGGTTCAGGTCAGAGGAGTCAAAAATGTAAGGCGCCTGGTTCATGGTCCGGTTCGCATACCCCAAAAAACCCGAACCGAACCGGGTCTCTGAGGATTGGTTCCGGACCGGATTGCAGCCTTGATTCAATATTATTATCGTGCATTCGTAAGTTAACTATGAATTGTGCGTGATTCGTGATTTAAGAGACGCAAAACTTTTAAAAAATTACAGTCGTGCCCAGTTCTAGTTTCAAGCATCTGTATGGATTTGGCTATGTGACATTTTCGGCATGCAGATAACGAGCTTAGAGGTGAACTTATTATTGCTAAGCGCGTTGAGCGCTGCTTGACTATCTGAGAGGATAGCAATTTCTCTATTATGGTAGTTTTTCTTCATATTAAGGTCTGCGCATCGGGAGATGCCACATACTTTCGCTTGAAATATGCTTGTAAATTCTCCCATTGACTCAAACCTTTTCGTTCCAGGTCCTGCCACCCCTAGTCCAGTTCCTTGGGGTGTCAGAGACCCGTCTGTGTACCACTGAATTGTGTGTGGTTGCATTTTATAAGTTTCTTCTAGTGAGGTCCATTCTCTCTTGTTATTTTTGTATACAGTGAAATTCCCGTCGAAGTGGAACTCTGCCACCATTTCATCTCTGGGTTGGAGGATAATAGGGATTTCCTTCTCCAGCTTCCCAGAGTCCCGTGGGCTTACTATGTGGTTCCTACCTACTCCTTCTGCTGTCAGTCTAAGCAGTGTTGCCTCTTTCTTCAGGCAGATGGTATGGTGGAGTGGTGTTAACTCCATCAAAACTTCTAGGGCCGCTGTCTGGCAGGTACGCATGGCTGCGGACAGGGTTTAGGTTGAGCCCAACCTCCTTGCACCAATCAAACGTCACTTTCAACCCCCTCTGGTCTCTGGACATAAGGTTTCTTCGTATTTTCCTCTTGCAAGGATTTCGAAGTCGTCTGCGTATCCCTGGCATGTTATACCTTGGGATGCGAGTCTATCTAGGAGTTCATCCACAAGTAGGCTCCACAGCAGTTGGAGAGTACTCCTCCCTGAGGACATCCTCTTGTTGTGGTTACGGTGATGGTTTTTCCACCTTCTACTGCAGAGGCTTCCCTGCATCATAGAAGTGAATCTATCCATCTGCCTATTGTGGGATTTACTCCTCTTCTGATAAGAGCATTTTTGACAGCACTATGGGACGTGTAGTAAAATGCTCCCTCAATGTCTAGGAATGCGCCAAGTGGCACTTCCTTCTCTTCTATTGTTTTCTCGAGCATTTTCCCGAGCTGATACAGTGCCGTGTCTGTTGAACGGCCTGCTCTGTACGCGTGCTGCGTTGGCTGGAGGGGTACCTCCTTAAGCAGCGTGTTGCGAATACTGTTGTCCACTAGCTTTTCCATCGTTTTCAGTAAAAACGATGTCAAGCTGATGGGTCTGAGCGACTTAGGGTTCGTTATATCCTTCTTCCCTGCCATGGGGATGAAGATTACCCTTGCTCTGCGCCAAGCATGTGCGATATACCCATTTGCCAGACTGCTTGTCATGACTTTCCTGAAGGATGGAAGGAGTATGTCCTTTCCTTTCTGCAGGAATGCTGGGTAATTGTTATCTGTCCCGGGGGACTTGAAGGGCTGGAAAGTTCCAATTGCCCACTTAAGTCTCCCTTCGGAAACAAATTTCTTGGCTTCTGTCCAGTCGGAGATACGAGGGTGATAGTAAGTCTCTTGGTCGTCACTTTCCTCCACGGGGATGTTTCCCGGAAAGTGAGTGTCTAACAAGAGACGTTCTTTCTCCTCGTTGTTATCTGTATAGACATCATTTGCCTTTTTGAGCGGGATATTGCCGTCCGGGCTTTTCCTGGACAGGACTCTGTGTAATCTGGCTCCTTCTTTCGTGTCCTCAATGGACTCGCAGAATTTCTTGTAATTCTTCCTTTTAGCTTTCCTAATCTCACTATTGTATAGTGTCAGGGTTTGCTTGTAATTGTTCCAGTTCCCTGTTCTTTTGGCTTCATTAAAAAGAGTACGGGTCTTCTTCCTGAGTGCCTCCAAGATGGGATTCCACCAGGGAGCACCGTTTTCTCTTCCAAGGCATCGATTATACTTTTATTTAATTCGCTTACAGCATTTTCTAGTTCTAGGGTGTGTTTCGGAATCCGAATCCTAGCTATGTTATTCCCTAACGTGGAATTGAAGCCTCCCCATTTAGTTTTTCGGGGGTTCCTATTAGGGATACTTTGCTGTGTGGTTGTGTCCAATCTAAATTGGATCATTCTGTGGTCGGACATAGATTCCTCTAAAGAGACCTGCCAGTCTTTTATGAAAGGTTTTAGCGACTTACTAGAGAAGGTGAGGTCCAGGACTTCCTCCCTTACTCGAGTTACAAATCTCGGGACGGATCCTACATTACATATATCCAGGTCAAGCCTGGAGAGAAACTCTAATAAGCACTCACCTCGATCGTTCACATCAGAGCTTCCCCATGCGACATGGTGGGCGTTTGCGTCACATCCTACTACAAGCGGGAGTCTTTTGCTCCTGCAGTACTCTGCCAGGGCCGACACCTCTTGTGGGGGACATGTTCGGTCTCCAGCGAGGTAGGCAGAGGCTATGACCGTGGTCTTTCCCTGCTTCACCTCGGTGGTCGCTATCGCGACGCAATCTCTGGAGAGAAATTCTGAAAGTATAGTATAATTAATACTTTTCCTTCCCATCATGCAGGCTTTGGGGAAGGCATGCCTTTGGTCCCAAATTACCTTAGACTTTCCCGTATACAGGCCCTTTATTCCCTCATTGCACCTGGGTTCCTGTACTAGGGCTAGTCCAAGTTGTTGTCGGGTGAACGTTCACCTGGACTAGCCGGGTGCTGCAGTTGACCGAGGGGGTGGTCATCTTTGCGCTGTTGTTGTTGCGCTATCTGGCGGGGAGCCCGGACTGCTCCCACTGTCTCCGACCAGTGTGGTGTCGGCTTTTTCGTCCTGTTGGACTGCTAATTCCGAGGCAAGCTCTTGTGAAGACATGGCTTGCTCCTCCACACCCTCCATATCTTCTACTGGGGATTCCCCGTAGAGCTCCTCGTCTTCAGCAACATCCTCCGTTTGTGTGAGGGGTTCCTCACATGAGGGCTCGCTTACATCCGCTTTGGCGGAGCGTTCTGCCATGGTCTTCGTTTGATGGGTCTGCCCAACTTCCTTCGGGGTCTTTTTGAGACCATGTACGGGGATCTTCCCGTACCTCAAGTTCACTTGGTGACCCATCGAGACTATGTCCTGCATCGAGCCTTCGTCGACGCCAATAGCCACGAGGGCTCCGCCTACTTGGTTCTTTTGTGACATGATCCTCCAGGTGTCACTCGCGATTTTATTCTGATTCCTCAGTATAGAGAGGACCCATTCATTCGCTTTCTCGGAACTCCTTGGAAGGAAAATGGTGATATAATGGGGCGAGGGGATATCCTCTCCCATTTTACCGACAAGGGCTCCCTTCCATTCGGTTATCTGTGACACGCTGCTCATCAGCCACTCCGCGGTCGTCTCATCGTTGCAGTCGATGGTTAGATGACACGGTCGGAAGTGAATTCCGGCTAGGCTGATGGGCGTATCCCAACATGCCACAGCGACCTCCTCCAGGCTCTGAATTTCTTACTATGTATAAAAATTAGCTTAGTAGTCAAGTTTTTGCCATTCGTCCTTAAATAATCGTCCTCAGAACAACACAAAATTACTTTCGACACAACACCATACACAGCTAGAAACTTTTTCAAATTGTATTTAAGTAGTACTGTGACAAAATTATTTTTATTATACCCTTGCAAAGGGTATTATAGTTTTGCACAGAAGTTTGCAACGCATAGAAATATTCATTTCCGACCCCATCAACTATATATTTTCTTGATCAGTGTGAAGAGCTGAGTCGATTGAGCTTTGTCCGTCCGTCTGTCCGTCCGTCCGTCTATCTGTCGGTCTGTCTGTCTGTTTCTACGCGAACTAGTCTCTCAATTTGAAAGCTATCGAGCTGAAATTTTGCGCAGAGTCTTCTTTTTGCTGCACACTACTAATATGTCGGAACCGACCGGATCGGATGACTAAATCTCATAGCTCCCATAGCAACAATCGGTCGGAAAACTAGTTTTAGTGAGAAAAACCTTTTTCTTTTCAATGAATACGTCTCCAAACTTTGTAATCGTAGGTTTTCTATGTTTTTTTATAATTCTATCAAGTTTTATTAAAATCGGACAACTATATGGTATAGCTGCCATACAAAAGATAAGTCTGAACAAGAAAGAAAGTCGGTCAAGCCCAACTATAACATACTCTGTACCAAGAAAATTTGTCTTTTGATCATAACTCGAAAACCGTTCATCCGATCTTCTTCATTCCTTTGGCGGATCGATAAGTTATCCTAATAACTAAATATGTCCAGAAGGAACAAGCCATCTATCTTCAAAACTGTGGGAGATATGACGTTTTTTCCATATTGCGGGGGCGGGAGGGGGCGTGGCCAAAATTAAAAATAAACTTGATCTGCCTGCAGACAAAAGAAGCATATGTCCCATACATGTCAAACCTCTATCTCTTACCATCTCTGAGATCTGTGCGTTCATACGGGCAGACAGACGGACGGACGGACAGACGGACAGACGGACATGGCTATATCGACTCGGCTGTTGATGCTGATCAAGAATATATATACTTTATGGGGTCGGAGATGCTTCCTTCTGGATGTTACATACTTTTGCACAAACTTATAATACTCTATGTACCTACGGTACAGAGTATAAAAACAGTCTTAGTTAGAACGAGAGCGTAAGTTAAAGTCGGCCCTGCCCGACTTCGAAATACCCGTTACTCAGCTCAGCTCGGATAAGTATGCAACATTTTTTTAACTCGGCCATTTATTATCCGATCCTTTTGAAAATTTGTGAGATTGTAGATATTGGCCACATAGACTACACTGCAAAATCTGAGCACGATATCTTGTGGGAGTTATTCAATATTTTTTATTGCGGGGGCGGGAGGGGGCGTGGCCAAAATTTGAAGCAAACTTGATCTGCCTACAGACAATACTAGCTTACGTATAAAATTTGGTTGCTCTAGCTCTTTTAGTCTCTGAGATCTAGGTGTTCATACAGACGGACGGACGGACGGACGGACGGACGGACGGACGGACGGACAGACGGACATGGCTATATCGACTCGGCTGTTGATGCTGATGAAGAATATATATACTTTATGATATCGGAGATGCTTCCTTCTGCCTGTTACATACATTTGCACGACTTTAGTATACCCTTTTTACTCTACGAGTAACGGGTATAAAAATTTTTGTTTTAATGGTAGCATCCTGCAATTTTGTATTTGTTTGTTTCACATGCTTTCACATAATTTTACAAGTTTTTGTCGAAATCGGATGACTATATCATATAGCTCCCATACGAACGATCGGTCGGAAAATGGGAAAAAAGTATTTTTTGAAAATATTTAAGCGAGCACTTGCAAGGGTATAAAAACTTCGGCACAGACGAAGTTAGCTTAGCTTTCTCGTTTTCTCGTACTTTTGTCACAACACTTCACAAAATTTGAATCACTTTCAAATATCAAAGCAAAAGCAAAATTTAGTAATTTATGTATTTAATACTGTGACCAAATAGGTTTTTTGATTTTCAGAGTACAGAGCTTAAAGATTTTGCTTACTGGATAATCTCAACAGAAAGATTAATTTTTCATATATAGTATAAACCGTTTGATAGGTGCTAACTGTTTCAAAATAATAGTTTGAAAACGATTTTAACAAAACCAGTTGCTCTGGATCAAAAGTACTCCACTATTGTTTGTTGGTCAAACTCCGTTTTATGGTCGCTGTCGGTTTTTAGTGCGACCACTGGTTTCACTTTGCACTTTTCTTCAACAATATAGATTTTGTATTGGAGCGCTTATATAGCAGGGACTGGCAATCGCCGGCCCGATTGTCCCGACTGGCTTGGCCCCTTACTCTGCCTAGAAGGCAATGGGCATTGTTACGGTCTTGAAATGCTAAGAAAAAAATTAAAATCTAACACAGATGTACCGAACGACCGATTTTAAGTTTAGTGGTAGTTTTTTTTAGATATATCGTTTTTAAAAATATCGATATATCGATGTATCGGCACAAAAAATACCATATAGGAATAACCCTTATCGTCAAACAAAAATAATGATATATCGATAAAATATCGACAACCCTACCAAAGACCCAAAGATTCTTTCTTTGAGTGGGAGACCAAGCATGGCGGCCATTTTCTTAAAACTGATATTGTTAAGCGAATTTTAAAAAAATTCATCTCAATTAATTTTTTTCTTAAAATATTTTTATTTAATTTCATAAATAACACATTTTAAAGAGCCCATTAACTGGCGGATGTAAGTTGTTAGATGTTTCTAGTGGAAATTTCCATTTTACATCATTAGAGAGCAGATTTTGAATAGTTCTTAACAGATTTTTATACTAGTAAGCCAAAGAAAATGTGCACAACACTGTGTGTTGTGCTGGCCCTTCCGTTAATAAAATCTGCATTCAATTCCAAGATGACTTTAATTATTATTAAATGAGTTGAAACGTCAGCAAAAGATAAAATACAGTGAAAAAATGTGTTACATACTAAGACTCCTAGTCTCAAGAATTTAAATTGGTTTGAAAATATACAAAATCCTCTGTCTACATATCATCATTAAATTCCATGCTCTCCTCCAAAATGTACTCAGTGAGCCAAGACTATCAAGTTCGGACATTACGATGGCATTTATAATCAATGGATAAACAAATTTCTCTTTAATTTCTTGTAAATTTAGCTTAAAAAATATATAAATTAATCGGTCAAGTCCATGTTACCGGTTACAGGATGACCTTCTGTTTTTCTCATTTTTTCTGGCTTGACTTTGTGCCTACTGTCCATAGTATTAAATGACTCTTCAATAATGAGATTCAATTAAAGTTGCAATGCATCTGCTTGTGGCACTCTTTGGTTTCTACCCATAAATGTTTAATGAAGCGCCAAACGATTTCGATTTCACAGAGGCTTGCTGTTGGTTCTCGGTCCTGTTGTTGTTGTTGCTGTTAACCCAACAGGGTCTCATTTATGTAGCGGCCTTTTGCGTCCTCGCGTTGTTGTATTAATAATTCGTGCGTAGCGTTTGTGTCACGTTTTGCATGTCGCCAAAAAATTCGAAGCGCGTTGCCCTTGTCAATGCTTTCATTCCCTTCGCCCATTGTTGATTTTTGCATAATTTTTGTTTGCACCCACCACAACTTAAAGATTATGCCACAATCGAATCGAGGACACCGAAAAGTGTGCAGCATAAAATTACGTAAGATGGTAAAAACAGAAACACAATACAGAGACAAACAGAGCAGATAAGATATCGTCCAACTTGTACCGATGGAATGTTTTCATTTTGTTTGCAAGCATCGGAGCATGAAAATCAACATACCCGCCCACACTCCCGACTCCGCTCCCCTTAATCTTCCAGCCAGAGCAAAGTGCACATGCCAACAGTTGGCATATGAAGTCGGAGCAAATGAAAAACCAGACTGCAAAGAGAGGAAAAGCCATGTGGAAAATATTTAAAAATAAAATGACAAAACGTAAATGCTTGCAAGTGCGAACATGATGAGTACAATGCTATTTTGGTTTTATTTGAAGCTCGGCAAAAATAAAATAAGTAGTAAAAAAGCTATCCCCACTTCTCAGAAGTCTTAGAACGCTACCAGTTTGTTAAATTCCAATAAAAGTTAAATATATCTTTCTGCAAAGAATCATTTTTATTAGATTTAATTAGTTCCCTTGCAAAACAGTTAAATCTGTGGGATATATTCTTCCGATTTTGATCACACTCTGTGCCATTGTGTTTGAAGAAGATGGTTTAAGTCATTGCCAATTTAATCTGCATACCCTTGCAAAGGGTAACGCATAAAAATATTCATTTCCGACCCCATAAACAATATATAATATATTCCTGTTCAGGATGACGAGCTGAGTCGATTAAGATTTGCCCGTCCGTCTGTCTGTCTGTCTGTTTCTGCGCGAACTAGTCTCACAGTTTTTAAGCTATCGATCTGAAATTTTGCACAGAGTCTTCTTTTTGCTGCACACTACTAATATTTTGGAACCGACCGGATCGGATGACCATATATCATAGCTCCCGTAGGAAACATCGGTCGAAAAACTAGTTTTAGTATGAAAACCTTTTTTTGTTTATAATGGTAGCATCCTAAAATCATGTAGTTGTTTGTTTCACATGATTCGAAAAGTTTTTGTCCAAATTGGATGACTATATCATATAGCTCCCACACGAACGATCGGTCGGAAAATGGGTCGTTGTGGGAAAAAAATTATTTTTGAAAATATTTAAGAGAGCACTATCAAGCGTATTAAAACTTCGCCACAGACGAAGTCAGCTTGGTTTTCTCGTTTTAAATAAAATTGATCCGCTAATTAAAACAACCTCAAACGAGAAAGCTAAGCTAGCTTCGTCTGTGCCGAAGCTTTTATACCCTTGCAAGTACTCGCTTAAATATTTTCAAAAACTACTCTTTTTCCCATTTTCCGACCGATCGTTCGTATGGGAGCTATATAATATAGTCATCCGACTTGGCCAAAAACTTGTAAAATTATGTGAAAGCATGTAAAACAAACAAATACAAAATTGCAGGATGCTACCATTAAAAACAAAAAAGTTTTTCTAACTAAGACTGTTTTTCAGACTTATCTTTTGTATGGCAGCTATACCATATAGTTGTCCGATTTTAATACAACTTGGTAGAATTATAAAATAACATAGAAAACTTACGAATACAAAGTTTGGAGACGTTTCCATTAAAAAGAAAAAAGTTTTTCTCACTAAAACTAGTTTTCAGACCGATTGTTCCTATGGGAGCTATGAGATATGGTCATCCGATCCGGTCGGTTCCGACATATTAGTAGTGTGCAGCAAAAAGAAGACTCTGTGCAAAATTTCAGATCGATAGCTTAAAAACTGAGAGACTAGTTCGCGCAGAAACAGACAGACAGACAGACTGGCAAATCTTAATCGACTCAGCTCGTCACCCTGATCAGGAATATATATAGTTTATGGGGTCGGAAATGAATATTTCTATGCTTTACAAGCTTCTGGGCAAAGTTATAATACCCTTTGCAAGGGTATAAAAAATCGGTATTTATGCAACTTGCATTCGCGAATTCCAGCCCAACATTCTGCTATGGTTTTTTAAAGGTGTTTGATTGATGTAGTTAATTCGATTGCTTTTAGCTGCTGCAAGGTGGCTGGGCAATCTGTCCACTGATCCTTTTTAAGCAGGGCCCAGAGTTTGCGAGTTTTGGAAACTTTAAAGAATTCTGGAAAATAAAAATTTGAATATGGTTTTGTTTATACTATTAAATATGTCTTCTAAATGTCTATTTTTGTATGGTGTGCAGGTAGTAGACAACCAGTGCTAAATGCTGCGAATCGTTGGAATTCATCCTACACTGTGCTGAGCAAGCTGCAACCATTGGCGACTTTTGTGAAAGGGGCCTCAAAAGTTCAATCAAAAGCAACTGCAACTTACACTCAGGGAAAAATACACTGATATTTTAATATTTACACTTTGACTTGAATATTTTCACCATTGATTTAGCGTTAAATATGGAATTCGTATATATAAAGAGGGCACACTTCATATTTAATATTGGCAATAGTTAAATTTAACATGGAAATAGTTAAAAACTTTTTTTTTTTTAATTAAAATTTTTGCCAGCCATCCCTAACCTCAAATATCTTTGTAATGGGAGGAGGGAGAAGGATATAATGTCCAGGATAAGAATTCTTTTAGATTTGGTTCTGAAAAACTGCGAATTATATTAATTTTATAAAAGTTTCAACTTACTCTGTTGTGGGATTCGAACTCGGGACCTCTGGACTTGAACTCGATTAGAATGCCGTCTCAACCAGTTGTGCCATCGCGTGTGCTGGCTGAACGACGGCTAAAATACTACATATATTGAATAGCCTACAGTTATTTATAAATATCTTTCTGGCATTTTGCAAAAATACGACTGCTTGTAATTCTCAAGTTGGGATTCCCTGCATAGGTAATATAAAAGGGAACACTGAAATTCACCGAATTAATATGTTTTTAGTCAATTCAATGTGGTTTTTAGTTCATTTAAATACAAAAGGGGCATAGTAAGATCAATTATGATTGGTGTTAGGTTTTACCATGCTATTTTTCCCCTCTATAGAGGGGTTAGTTCAAAATTCTTGCTAATTCTCTGAACTGACCTGAAAGCTGCAACGCGGTGAATGGTTGATTGGTGGCATTAAAATATGGCTTGAGCTCAAGCTCTCACTGTAAGCCATGCTTTTTGAGTCAGTGCTGGGAAAGGGAGCCCATTGGGGTGCGATGCAATCATTTCCAACAATTACTTGGGGCCTCGGATAAAGACGAGCATTGCTGCAAAACTCAAGAAGCCTAGAGCACAACTAAAGTAGCATTTTCAGAAAGACGAAAATTGTTACCATAAATTGTGTACCATATGGTGGCCAAAGTGTTGCACTCAGTTCTTGCATGCCGTTTTCTACTTCTTTCTTTCACTGAAAGTTTTGTGCGTCTTGTGTCGTATTAAAACACAGAAGTCTCTTCTGCCTTTACTGAATTTCAGACCATGACATCAATTGAAATTTACTTATGTAAATGTTTTGTGTTTGCTTCATTGTATTTTTCCAATCTATAAAATATCGGCAAAGCCCAGCAAACATTTTGTATTGCGAAAGATACGAATGCAATTCTTCCAGTAGGTATCCCTTCACTTTAGCGATATCGCATTGCTCCTATCTTAATTTGGAAAGAAGTCTGCGACACTTCTTACTTCTAAGAGATAAGAAATGCTAACTTCTGGGATTATCCAAAGAAAGTTATGAAAATTTACGAATTATTTTAATTGCATACTTTGGTTGCTATACGTCATTTTCCTACTATTGAATTTAATTCACCATCTGCTTAAAAGTAAAAGTGTTCAACAATACAATTCTCGCAGATCGCATGGTCTTGAGAGCTTGTGATCCTCAAGTTAAAATTCTGTTCACCCTCAACATAAAAAGACCAACTGAAATTCAGGTCTGCTTAGAATTTGTTCAGCGATTTAACAACAATTCAAAGATTGGATGATGCACAAGGTAAACAAGAAAGAAAGGCGGCCAAGCCCGACTATAACATACTCTGTACCAGCGAAATTATACGCTCAGCATAAATTTTGATGCCGCAGTAGCAGCTGAAAGCAGCGCTGCTATTGCGCTGCAGCAGCGAACAGTCTTTTGATCATAACTCGACAACCGTTCATCCGATCTTCGCCATTCCTTTGGCGGATCGATAAGTTATCCTGATTACTAAATATGTTCAGAAGGAACAAACCATCTATCTTCTTAAAACTGTGGGAGATATGTCGTAATTTTAAATTACGGAGCGGGTGGGGGCGTGGCCAAAATTGAAAATAAACTTGATCTGCCTGCATACACAAGAAGCAAATGTCCCATACATGTCAAATCTCTATCTCTTACCATCTCTAAGATCTATGAGTTCATACGGACAGACAGACGGACAAGACTCAGTTGTTGATGCAGATCAAGAATATATATACTTTATAGGGTCGGAGATTCTTCCTTCTGGCTGTTACATACTTTTGCACAAACTTAAGATACTCTATGTACTCTAAGTACTCTACAGTACAGAGTATAAAACCCGATCAATCCCCATTTTAACATACTCAGTACCCACGATGCTATAGTAGCAGCTGAAAGCAGCCCTGCTACAGCTCCCACATAGAGGGAAAAAACCAAGAGAATTGGTCTCAATATGAGCACTTTCGTTGTCAAAAACTAATCATGAAGTGATTTTTTCACTTCAAGAACAATTTCTCACTTCAATATCTTTTTTTGAGAACGCAAAATCATGATGAATGTTGAGCTTCTGAGAACACTTTAAACTCAAAAAAATATTGAGGTCCAGGGCGCAGATCCGATCCTGGACCAGAGACCTTGGTCCAGATCCAGTCCAGGACCAGATCCAATTCCAGATCTAATTCCAAGTCCAATTTCTGATCCAAGTTCGCAGACACATCTCGCGTTTTTACAATACCCCTCCTGCCTGCCTGCGTTAATTAAATTAAAGAAATAACAATTTTTCAAACTTACTGGGAGTATAGCCCAATTCGCCGACGGTGGACGTGTTAGCTCATAAGGCCCACTTCTGCAGCCGAACGTCTGAATGGCTACTTATACTTTTCGGTGCTGAGCCGAATTGTTCGCTCTTCAAGAACATTTGGAACATGATCTCCAAGAATGTGAGAGCACATTCTGTTCTTGTTTTGAGATGAAATAGTCTTATTTTCTGAACACGATTTTTCCTTCTGTGTAGCAAAGGTTCTTTCTGCGATCCTGCTCGAAGGGCTAAACTCTTGAATAAGCAACCCGATCACCTCTCAGAGTTTCAGGCCGGGTTCCGAACGACGTCTATTAGCTTTCGAACAGTGCTGAGAGGTACCTTTCAATTGACAGAAATCTGTACTTCTTTTTTGTAGATTTGAGAGTTGAATTGGACTTCTTGAATAGAAGATCCCTTTTATTGTAGCTGTACAATCCAGGCTTCTCTTCAAAAATCATTGCCTCAACAATGACAACTAACAAGATGAATGGGATGGTACCAGCTAGTCGCATTAGTTTAACACGGAAATGGAAGTAAAACAGGGCTGTTTGCTTAGTACTCTTAAATTCGCCTTATACCTAAGCGATATCACTGATTGTTTTCCAGAAGTCTCCAAAGTCTCGATCCTCGGGTATGAAGTAAAGGCCTTATTGGATAATATTGGTAGAGTTATACCCGTTACTCGTTAAGTAAAAGGGGTATACTTAAGTCGTGCAAATATATGTAACAGGCAGAAGAAAGCATCTCCGACCCCAAAAGTATATATATTCTTGATCAGTATCAACAGCCGAGTCGATATGGCCATATCCGTCTGTCCGTGTGCAGAACTAAGTATATTCAAGCTGGGTGCCTGAGTACTAGAGTGATGTCCCTGGGGCATTTTGATGCTTTAAACCTCGAGGCAACCAAAGCAATTAACATTGCATAGTTTCGAACAACTCTTTGCAACGAATATGCATAAAGATGTTGGGTTCTGCTTGCTGTCCAATGGCCGTGTGGCAACTCTACGCTGCTCGCTCTGAGAATGAAATCTGAGAATTTGTTCAGAGCATTTTCAGGGCAGTGTAATTAGACAGGCTCAGAAAATATTCTGTAAGAAAGCAGGAAGGAGGTTCAGTGGAATCGCTTGCTCCTATACACCTCTTTCCCACAAGCAAGACATTTTCGAAAATCTCCATGAAGTTGGCGCTATCGTCCAAGTTTCGAATAAATCTGACAAATATCCTTCGCGTCAGCGGTGGAAATTAAAAAAGAAAACCTAAGAACAGAAAATTTGACGGTACAATGTTAAGAATCTTCTCGGATCCCGGTACACCAAAAACTTAAAATACCGAATGCTGTTCTGGTTTTAAGTTTTAGTTGCTTCTTTTCGGTGGACGGTTCAGGCTTGATTCTGTAGGTGCAAGTTTGAAGAAGTCACCATTGGAAGCCATTAAATTTATACAATGTCTAAAAACCTTTGGCGCTGTCGAAGTAAACTCTTCTGTGGGCTGGTATAAAACAAATTTAATTCCCAATATGTCCTCAGGCTGTCTTCCATTTGCTTATGAACACATTTGCCTTAAGTTAAGATTTAAGAGAGTAAACATACTTATATGCGCACTAGGAAGACGTCTTTGGACAGTACACACCTGCCTGTAGGGCACTTATTTGTATTTACTCATATATTTCCATTTTGATGTGAGTTTTTGGGGCATAACTTTTACTTTGATGCCGACTTATGCATTGAAAACTATTAAAGTAGTTTCCTTTAGTTTGGCTGCTGGCAGAAACTTTAATTTGACTTTTGTGACACACACTCTCACACACACACAGAGATACACTGGCTGTCAGCAACTGTGGCTTACTTTCACCCGCTTTCTCCATGCTAAACTGCAACTAGCTTCAATTTCTTTTTGGAACATTTAGCATTACCTCCTGCTCCGTGGCGTTCGCCAGCCAAAACTTGGAGGCGACCCAGAAAAAAGTCTTTCCTCCGGTCGGGACTCTCGGGAAGTCGAAACTGTTTAAATTTTCGACGACTTTTATTTTTCTTATCGTTTTTAGGTTTGTGATCCGCCAGGAAAACTAGAAAAAAGTTTGCCATAAATAATTTTGCATTTTTATGGTGCATTTTATGCATTTCGATTTGAAGTTGGCTCTGAAATAAATACGAAAAGTTTTATTTATGAATGTGGGCTGGCGCGGGTGGGATGAAGGGGCGTTGGATTTATGGCATTTGTTTGCCAACAACTTTCAATAGCTCAATCACGCCACAACCATGCTCACATGCCATGTCCTCTGCTCTGCTCCTTTTGCAGCACGAACCAGGAACATCATCCATGTGAGTGCTGCGCCACCTTTCGTGCTCCTCTGCCGTTAGCTCCTGGGGGCAATGAAATCGCGGAAGCTGCCAAAGGGCTTCGTGCTTTGTGGCCTGAACTGTTTGACTTTCGTTTACTTTCCACTGGTGCTGCCCATCCTGAAATGCTCGGCCGGCGCGTCCAGCGACAGCGACTTCGACTACCGCATGCAGAGGGTGAGGAACGTGCTCAAGGAAGTGCCCCTCATCGATGGGCACAACGATCTGCCGTGGAATATACGCAAGTTCCTCAAGAACCAGTTGAAAGACTTTCACTTTGGAGGCGACCTGCGAGAGCTGGCCCCCTGGTCCTCGAGTGCCTGGAGTCACACGGACCTACGTCGCCTCAAAGAGGGCATGGTCTCGGCTCAGTTCTGGTCGGCCTACGCTCCTTGCTCGTCGCAGCATCTGGATGCTGTACAACTTACACTGGAACAAATCGATTTGATACGCCGTCTGGTGCAACTCTATCCCCATCACATGGCACTGGTTACGACGGCCACGGGCATCGAGCAAACACATCGGACCGGCAAAATCGCCAGCCTAATCGGAGTCGAGGGCGGGCATGCAATCGGGACCAGCCTGAGCGTTTTACGCATGTTTTATCAGTTGGGGGCCAGATATCTAACGCTTACACATACCTGCAATACACCCTGGTGAGTTGGCTAAGGGATCTCTCATAATTGTCTGCAACTATATTTGATTTCTCGCTTGGACTCAGGGCGGACTGCTGCAAAGTTGACGAACCGGGCAAATATCCACACATAGGCGGACTCTCGCAGTTTGGCAAGGTAAGAAAATAAGCAAAAGCTGTAAGAATAATCCCCATCTTTGAGTCAAAATCGTGCAGTTAAACTTCTAGCAGATGAGAATATTTTTGGTTCGCTGCATAATCAGTGTTGGAGAATTTAAAGACATTCCATAGCCCAGTCCGAGCGTACTCGTTTTTAAATGATTTCGTTCATGAAATTTGTTCTCGGAGTATTAAAAGTTGTGTCAAAAATACGAATTTTCTATCGATACCGTTATCGACGCAGAATAAGTGTTTCCATTAGCACAATCGTGAGTTACAACTCGCAGAAATATGAACATTTTTGATTTTAAAAGACGACATAAAACGTATATGAGCAATGAAATGATGAATGAGTTCAAGTAACAATTAGTTTCAACGATTTTCACATTGCATTGTTTCTTTCTTCTAAAAGCTGTTTAAACGAGAGCGTCAGCCGTTCATCAAAAAAATTAATGTTTAATGGCTTTCCCTAATGGTATTTACCAGAGCATTGACATTAATGTAATCATATCACCATTTTGTAAGCAAGCAGGGAATACTGATCTGAAAAGTATGCAAGGTTCTTTGTAGCATTTATAACTCTGTCATTAATTCTCCGATCTTTATTAAATTATGTAAGATTGTCGAAATTTTGCCCCATTTTCAGAGTACGTTAATATTCCCATCAAATTTTGTTTCCGTATCTGTCTTAGTGATAAGTGCCTTAAATATGTCCTGTAGTTTAGGCACTAAGGGTCACATCAAATAAAACTTTATCTAAATCTACACAGAGCAGTTTACATTTTTATCACCACGTTTATACACACGAAATGTATCAGGCTTAATGCACTTTAAAGTATGCTATTTTGTATAAAAATCAAAATTTTAGTCAAGCATATACTTAATTTTTGTCTTAACTCAACATTTGGTTGAATACCCAACAATCTGAGTGAATATGCAAAGTCGAATATCTAAGACAGACCTGCAATGACTTCATTTTAATATATAATAGCTTAACTAAATAAAGTTTGCATACTTTGAAGAGCGTTAATCACGAATAATTTGATTTGGTGCGTATAAGCGTAGTATATAATAGTTATCTTACATAGTTGGGAAATAAATTCAAAATTAAAATGAAATTATTATTGCAAAATTGGTTGCATAAAGTTTATTTTGAAGTTTAACCTATTTAATTTAATATTTTATATTTAATTTTTTCCATCCGCTCCCTTAGCTAGTGGTTAAGGAAATGAATCGACTGGGTATGATTGTAGATCTCTCTCATGTGTCAGTGCCAACCATGTTGGATGCTTTGGCCGCTTCCAGGGCTCCTCTCATCTTCTCACACTCGTCGGCTCATGCCATTTGTAATAGTTCCCGCAATGTACCCGATCATGTCCTGCAGCGCATTGTAAGTACCCCTGCACAAGAGGGCGGGCATTCAGCATAGAAATGATGAACTTGTATCCATTATTTCAGGCCATAAATGGCGGACTGGTTATGGTGGCATTTTATCCCCATTTTGTCAGCTGCTCGGGCCAGGCAACGTTGCAGGATGTTGTGGGTAGGTCATTCAAAAGAGCCACCGAAAGATGATTGACGACCACTTAACTTTTAAATGTTTCTATCATTGCAGTGCATATTAACCACATTCGCGAAGTGGCCGGCATCGATCATGTGGGCATTGGCGCGGGCTATGATGGAGTCAACTTGTAAGTTGATGCAGCAGCCGCTCCCACCTGCAATTATCGTCAATTTGATTTGTGTTTATTTTGCCTGTTTTGTTGTTCTTTTTTTCTGTAGAGTGCCCAAAGGACTGGAGGATGTATCCAAATATCCTCATCTCTTTGCGGCTCTGCTTGAGTCTGATAAATGGTCGGAGGAGGATATTGCCAAGTTGGCTGGCAAGAATCTAATACGTGTATTCAAGGAAGTCGAAGCGGTAAGAAAACTGTTTTTCTGTCCAACATTTTTGGGGGCTAGCCGCATACCTGGCGGATTAGGGTGCAGTTCTTGAGCCACTGGCAGCAGCATTGTGTGGCATTCTCGAGCATTCTGCTTGCTTGTTATTGCAGTTGCTGAGAATTCCTTTCAAAGGATAAAGGGAATAATGTGGCTTTGCAATGGAATTTGCACATACTTGGCAGGACATTGCCAGGCGGACTGGTTGGCTGGCAGGCGGCAGCAGTCGCCGCCTTGGCGTCCAAAAGACGCAAGTTGTGAAATAATTTTAAAAGGATTTTCAAATGGTTATTCCGATATTTATACATGAGCATGACCAGCAGCTTTGGAAGCAACAGAGGCAGCAGTTTGTTTGCGGATGTGGTCAGCTTGTTTGCTGGCTGCTAGGGATTGGATTGGAGAATACTTTAGGGGCCACCCCCTCCTTTTGCTCTTCGGACTCAAGCTCAAGCAGCATTCAATTTAGCCCATTGTGGAATGGCAGCAGCTACTCCTTCCGAATGGCACTCGAATGGAGGCTACGTACCATTGAGAGACTCGGAAGTGGATTTGCTCTGCAGTCGAATAGTTACTTGACTAAACGATGCTACAAAGTACTTACACTAGGCAACCATCTGATTGTGGGTGTGCATGCTCCTCATTTGGAAAATATCGATTTGCTTATTGCTAATAATCGATACATAACTGCCCAAATGTTGAAACAGGTAAGCGTCACTTAACAGGCCTTAACGTCTATATAATGTGGGAAAGGTGCCGAACTCTAAGGCTCGAAATAAAGAAATCAAGCCGAATGGCTTAACCACTTAAGAACCTCTACAATCGGTCTTGAAATGAGACAATATCTAATCCTCTATTTCCAACCAAAACAATTAATTTTATGTTAGCGCTTTAAATTTTCTCAGACATGCTTTCGAGTCATTTTGGAGCCGTTATGCCTAATTTAGAACCGATCCAGAAACAGTAAAGAATTTAACTGTACATGACAGATTCATAAGTTTTTATTTCATAGCTTAAATAATTTTCGTGAGATGGTTCTGTTCTACTGTTTAATACAGTTGGAACCAGTCTTGCGCCAGGATAGAATTTAACTCCATATTTTGTGGTTTATAAAAATAAAAAACAAATGACTATACACAGCTCCTGAATGGGCCCGGAGTCGAGCTTCTCTCAATCTCTTGGCTTGTGCCTCGAACCAACGACCTCTGGCACAGTAGGCAAACACACTAACCACTGCACCCCACCCGGCGGCGCACATTAACAGGGCTCTGGCGACCGGGTCGGAGCGGTATAGCTCCCAACGGTAAAAAGTCAGAGGGAAACTTTTGGCCACCGCAGGACTCCTTATAGAGTACAAATTTAAATAGGCGGAAGAAACAAACGCACGAGCCCATGGTCGAGCCCCATGGGGCGGCCTTAGCTGACGCTATTCCACTGGTAGGAGCAAGTGGCGATAAGGCGCACCTTGTAGCGTTTGCCAAATCTAAGAAGATGCCCAGAACGCCTCCCACGGATGAGCATGCGCCCTTATCGGCGCCTCCGAAAGTCTCTGAGAGCGTGTTTAATTTCAGGGCAGTAGGTGCAGACACTGAAACCCCCAAACGAGGTAGGGAATTTGAGAGCCCTACAAGCCCTCAGAGAAAAACTCCCCCGAAGAAGCCAAGGCCAAACCCTAGTCAGCTTCTAAATGAGCTAGATAGCATTCTGAGCGAGATATTATTCATGGTTGAGGACTAGAGGCCGGCGGTCCGCCACATCAACCTGGATATGAAGAAAATGCTCAAACGGATGAAGGGAATCCAGCAGGAAGTTTATGCACACTTCCAAGAGGATTCGCACGATGTTTCTTCGGCGAAGGTGTGCTTCAAGTGCAAGGCAGTGTTGTAGGCAGAAGGATGCACGCAAGTGGAGACCGCTGTGCAAACGTCATCCACAGCAGAGAACAGCAATGGTATATGTACTGAAAAAGCTTCGCAAACGTCGCCAGTCAGGCCACTTCATAGCAGAGGTCACGGCTGACGAAGTGCGTGCGGCAGCAAACAGCATCAAGCCTAACAAGGCATCCGGACCAGACGCTGTTCCAAACAGCTTGCTGAAGATGGTTTTGACGCTTCGTCCAGAGGTATTTGTCACGCTGTTCAACAAGTGTTTCAGGGAATCTACATTCCCCGAAAGATGGAAATTGCAGAGGCTGGTGTTACTCCCGAAGCCTGGCAAGCCCCCAGAGGATGCTTCCTCATACAGACATATCTGCCTGCTGGATACAGTTGGCAAAGTTCTGGAGAAGTTGCTGTGCAATAGGCTTAACGCAGCGGTAGAGGTGGCAGGCGGCCTTTCACCAAGCCAGTACGGGTTCAGGAAAGCAAAATCAACCATTGACGCCATCGGCAAAGTGGTGGAAATTGCAAAGGAAGCCATATCTGGAACGCGGTGGCGAGGGGACAAAAAGGAGTATTGTCTGATTGTGACCCTAGACGTAAAGAACGCGTTCAACACAGCGGACTGGATGAGCATCTTAAACGCACTAGCGTCGTTCAGTATCCCGGCATACCTGTATGCCATGATCCGCAGCTACTTCTCGGGCAGGCAGTTGCTATACGAGACAGAGGATGGCATAGAAAGACATGATGTTTCAGCGGGAGTACCTCAGGGCTCAGTTCTAGGGCCTCTTCTATGGAACATCATGTACGACGGCATTCTGCGACTTCCCTTCCCAGCTGGCACCCACATCGTTGGTTACGCGGATGATGTGGCACTGGTTGTTGTGGCCAAAGAGCTTCAGATGGCAGAGTCTGCATGCAGCGCAGGTATAGCCATGGTCTACCGTTGGTTTTCATCAGTGGGACTGGAACTGGCAGCGCAAAAAACCGAGGCGGTACTAGTCAGCAGCCGCAAGAGAGTAGAAACGGCTACCATCTACGTGGGCAGGACAGAAGTGGTTTCGAAGCGCGCCATTCCTTACCTCGGTGTCATTATTGACACCAGGCTTTGCTTTCGCGAGTACTTGGAGTACGTGGAAAAGAGGTCCGCCGAGGCATGCAGAGCACTATCGCGCATAATGCCCAATACCCGAGGCCCAAAGCACGAGCGCCGACGACTCCTTATGGGAGTCTGCAAGTCCATAATGCTTTATGCTGCCCCGGTGTGGGCCCACGCATTTGCGGTCCCGAGCTACAGCCGTGGAGTTGAGGCTGTCTACCGCCTGAGTGCGATTCGGGTATGCAGCGCTTTTAGGACTGTGTCGAACGAAGCTGCGCTAGTCATAGCGGGAATGGTGCCACTAGGATACCTGGCAGTGGAATCGGCAACTGTCTACAGTGCCTCGCGTGAGCGGTTGCCAAGGACAGCATACCCCGAGGAGAGAGCGGCAGCAAGAGAGGAAAGCCTAAGGAAGTCGCAGAACGCATGGGATTCATCCTCCAAGGGCCGCTGGACGTACAGGCTTGTACCCAAAATCAAGCCGTGGTTCGAGAGACCTCATGGAGAAATAAACTTCTATCTCACCCAATTGCTGAGCGGACATGGGTGCTTTAGAAGCTATCTCCACCGCTTCGGGCACGAAAACAGCCCCGAGTGCACTTGGTGTTGGGGAGGCACTCTAGAGGATGCACAACACATCCTTTTCGAGTGTGGACGCTTCGAGCAGCAGAGGCTGGCACTCAGGGAGTCTGCAGGCGAGGAAGTTACCACCAGTAACTTCTGCGAGTTGATAGTGTCTAGCGAACGATTCTGGGACGCTACCAGCACTTTCGCAGCCAGTGCCCTAGGGGAACTTCGCAGACTGGAGCGATTGAGAAGGACAAGAAGGCTATAAGGCGGTTGGTAGTCCCTGCGAAGCATTGCCTAGCGGTCGTCCCGCAGGGGCACACAACTAATTTAGGTAAAGTCTAATATAGTCCTTTTAATGTGATAGGTAGAATTTAAGTTGTAGCAATAAACATGGAATATAAAAAAAAAAACCCCACCCGGCTACTAGTGTAGAGCTAGGTAATTTCGGGTGGTTAAAACAGAGTAAGATTATTTTTATGATTAATCAGCTCCAGACCTTTGGATTAGGGATAAATTCTATCATTTTTGTTTCTGCAAAATTTTGTCGTTTCCATTGACAAAACATTACTTGTTGACATTCAAAACGATACGTGGTTGATGGTTTGATTTTTATACCCTTGCAAAGGGTATTATAATATTGCCCAGAAGTTTGCAACGCATTCAAATATTCATTTCCGACCCCATAAACTATATATATTCTTGATCAGGGTGACGAGCTAGTCTCGCAGTTTTTAAGCTATCGATCTGAAATTTTGCACAGAGTCTTCTTTTTGCTGCACACTACTAATATGTCGGAACCGACCGGATCGGATGACTATATCTCATAGCTCCAATAAGAACAATCGGTCTGAAAACTAGTTTTAGTGAGAAAAACTTTTTTCTTTTCAATGGAAACGTCTCCAGTCTTTGAAATCGTAGGTTTTCTATGTTTTTTTAAAATTCTACCAAGTTTTATTAAAATCGGACAACTATATGGTATAGCTGCCATACAAAAGATAGGTCTGAAAAATAGTCTTAGTTAGAAAAACTTTTTTCCTTTTAATGGTAGCATCCTGCAATTTTGTACTTTCTTTGTTACCCATGCTTTCACATAATTTAACAAATTTTTGGCCAAATCGGATGACTATATCATATAGCTCCCATACGAACGAACGGTCGGAAAATGGGAAAAAGAGTATTATTTGAAAATATTAAAGCGAACTGTTGCAAGTGTATAAAAAAATCGGCACAGACGAAGTTGGCTTAGCTTTCTCGCTAAGATTATTAGTTGGCTGTAGGATTTGTTATTGTGTAGGCTATATTGAAATAAATCAGGGATGCAAACCGCTTGAATATAAAGACTGGTTCGGTTCAGTGGTTCAGACAGTTTCTGAACCGCCGGTACGGTTCATTACATGGTTTTTTGAGCTGACTGAACCGCGGTTCCGGTTCGGTTCAGTGGTTCATAAAGGTACATTATGATTTCTATTGTCATGTGACTTTTGCTCACTTTCAAATTGAATTCCTGTTATAATATCTTTAAAATCCTTAGAAGATTGTCCCAAATATATTATGTCCGGATTCAAAGGATTCGTCTATATGTTCCTTGAGGAAGATCTTCGAAAACAGAGAATGTCGGCTAGAAAAGATTAGAATAGAAAAGTGTAAAAACTCCCCTGGTTAGGATTGAATTAAGGTGAAGAAATATTACAGAAAATTCCAAATTGTCCACTAGATGAAAGAATGTACATTGATGGTATGTATATTAAGAGATCGGAGGGCAATTACAGAAGACTTGCAAGATTACTTGTTCTTAAATTTTCGTCAAGTCATCCTTAAAAGTTTCGGCATTGGTAAGAATGTAGAGTCAAACGAAATGTAGAAAAATGATCTTAGGGAAACGATTCAAATTCCCAAGTTAATAAGTATCATTGGCTAGGGGAAAGCGGGTCGCGTCTTAAAACTCGTCAGAGAACTGAACCGAACCGAACCGATTTTATTTGTGGTTTTCGGTTTGGTTCAGCAATTCTTAAAAGAAGCCGGTTCGGTTTGCGGTTCGGTTCACCAGCTGGAATAAGCGGTTCGGTTCGGTTCAAAACCGGTTCGGTTCAGAACCGGTTTGCATCCCTGAAATAAATGCAGCTTTGATAAGCGTGGTTAATGAGCAAGCTAGGTAGGCAATTCAATAAAGATTGTAACACATTTAACCATGCCCTGTCCAAGGCAAGGAGAGTAGTGGAAAATGCTTTTGGATAATTAAAGACCCTCCTTCGCAGAACAAGCAAAGGATTGGACAATCGTAGAGCCGAAAAATGAGGTCCACAACCTGAGGGCACCAATGTCGCCAATGATTTTGATAACCCTTAAAAATTAATAAGTCGCGCCATTCCTCGTACCTTAAGACTCAACAACACAATTTATCCTTCATGCGATCCAAGACTTCAACCAGCTCGGCACCAATGCGCTTGAGCTCCTGCGTCCTCTTTTTTGAAGCTGCCACTACAGCTTCCTGCAAAGGGCAAAACTGTTTTCTGCGCTTACTTCTTGGCTGCGACGATGTCGGTTCGTCATCCAAAAAAAGTTGCTCGCTCATCCCAAGCTGGAAAGATAACTGCGCGACCCAGATGGCTGCTCGCTTGATGCTCTGGTTGACGTGCGTGGGATGCCTTCATAAAAAACCTCGCAGACAAATGGATCTTGTTCCAGGTTCTTGGGGGTTCCAAACAAATTACTTACCTCTATTATATTTGGGTTATTTTAATGACACTATCGGGGCGAGTTTTAATTTCTTTGGTTTAAATAGGCTATTGGATATATTGAGCGAGTTCGGACTTTCAGATTCTGTATCAAATATACACAGAGTATATTAAGCTTGTGCAAGCGAATTTAAAAAAAATATAGAGGAAAGTTAACTTCGGCACGGCCGAAGTTTGTATACCCTTGCAGAAGGTTCTCTTTCTAATTTGAAGGACATTTTCACTGAAAACCAACATGTTTTGATCACCAAGACTACTTTTCTGACTCTACCCTTATAACACA
>JAWNNO010003456.1:0-14212 GCA_035044985.1 Lordiphosa fenestrarum
TAATGATTTTACATTGAATAAAACCAGAGCTCGGCAAAAACACGTCTTAACACTTCAACCGACAGTGTCAGTGGTCAATCTTAGCATCAATATTAATAAGACAATCTCCTGGACAGACCTTGTATTAACAAGAAAGAAAGTCGGTCAAGACCGACTATAGCATACTCTGTACGAACGAAATTATGCGCTGAGCATAAATTTTGATGCTGCAGTAGCAGCTGAAAGCAGCGCTGCTATTGCGTGAACATAACTCGACAACCGTTCATCCGATCTTCACCATTATTAAGTTATCCTGATTACTAAATATGTTCAGAAGGAACGAACCATCTATCTTTAAAACAGTGGGAGATATGGCGTTTTTTCTAAATTACGGGGGCGGGAGAGGGCGTGACCAGAATTGAAAATAAACTTGATCTGCCTGCAGACATAAGAAGCATATGTCCCATACATGTCTTACCATCTCTGAGATCTATGCGTTCAGTACGGACAGGCAGACGGACATGACTAGGCTGTTGATGCTAATCAAGAATATATATATTTTATGGGGTCGGAGATGCAAACGTAATATTCTCTAAGAACCTACGGTACAGTGTATAAAAATATAAAAATTTTAACTTTAGGCTTAAGTAGGTTAATACTTTTACTAATGTTTCTGTTTTGTAGTGACTGTTGCATAAATATATAAGGTAACCCTTGTCGCACCAGGAAGTAAGGATAGTAAACTTAAACATATGCTCTTCTACGCAAAGGAGACGACTCTGATGACAGTGCCAACACCAACACAATGGAAAAAGGAAGAAAAGAGGATGTACAACAGAAGTTCTTGGCGGAGCTCGGGCTAAGAGTCACCTTCCCGAAGCAGGGCTATGGAAACACGAATGATGGAAATACATCCTGCAGATTCTTTAACAACTATGAGGCACTACTCAGATAACAGGAATTCATCTGAATGTCATAAATCGGCTTAAGGGGGGAAACCAGTTTAGATGATTCAAAAAATCGATTTTTTTTTATGGCATAAATTGTTAGTACAACTATTCAAGAATATGTTGCTTAAGTTTCAAAACGAAATTCCAATTAGTTCCGTTGATATGAGCACTAAGGTAAACACCGGTTGATTCAGTGCCAATGCCCGCGGTCGGGTTCAAATGCGTTTTTCGCGAAACGACTTTTTTTCAACTTGCGGGAATCCTAGCTCGAAAAGTTATTGACAAATCGATCTGAAAATTTGTGTGAATATTCTTTATTCAAGTCTGAAAAATATGAACCAAACTCTGGAATGATATTATTAAGTAAAATATATTTTTATATCTAAGAAAGGTGAAAAAAAATGATATAAAAGCATGACATTTTGTTCAAACACCTCCAAAATATTCAATTTTCAACTCTTTTGGCCAGAGTTTGGTTCATAATCTTAGAAAATATGTTACTAACTAAAGAAAAAAAAAATTAATGATTTCAGATCAAAACTGCGACCTCCAGGTGTCCCGCCTGCAGTCAACTCTGATGGCGATCGTCAATAGACACCAGCCTCTAACTCCACCACTTCCGGCGGAAATGGCATCCAAAAATTGAAAAGTGTAGTTCAAAATAGGAATAAACTACCCTCCAAGTTTAAACGAAATCTAATTATTCTTTCTCAGTTAAAAAAAATCACAAAAAACACTCGAATTTCGGCCTCCTAAACTGGTTTTCCCCCTTAAGATCATTCTCAATGTCTTAAGATGCGGCGAAAATGGAAAATTTGAAAAATATGCCATCCTTGGCAAAAGATCATTTTTATGTGCGAAGTATCCAGATAAAAAACTTATTCATACTGTCCATAAATTATTTAACCATGGTGAGCAGCTAATACCACAACAATCTTTATCGATGGGAGAGTTGTCAGAGGAAACCCAATGATTAAAAACAGGGACTACAAAAGATCCTCTGGTCCTCGTATCTCATCTCTTAGACACACTAGGACGCTCCAGGAATTAACCAACAAATGTTCACCAGAAATATTAAGTCTATAAAACACGAATGATACGAAAACCTACATTGACAACCATTATAAGAAAATTAACCATTTCCAAGTTAGAACTAGTTTTGAAAATGAAAATGCATTTCTTTAGTATGTAAAAATTATCTTTCTATAAGATTTTGTTATTTTTAAATAGTATTTTTTTTTTTATGCAACCAGTATAATAAGCTACCAACTTTGGCAGCCGATCCGTAGTCACCCTGTTGACCTACAAAGAACGTACGCCCATTTTAAAGCTACTGGAACTCTTTATCATCATCCCTTTGAAATTTTTCAAATATCTCTTTTCGTTCAAAAGCTACGATTTTTGCAACGCCAAAATTGCGAATACGGTCAAAGGCTTTTAAGACAATCTCCTTCTTATATTGCCTGTCAACACCGGGCATTCAGCTAGTTTATAGTTTGGGCCCAGCTTACCACATTTTAGGGGAATGCATGGAATATAATAATCATGTGAAATAGAAACTATACTGGTAACATCATAGATCTTACATTTAAGAGTTGAATTTATAAATTATACACCACATTACAGAAACAAATAAGAAAGTCAGTCCAGGCCGGCGTGGCATAAAGTGATAATATGTTTGATGCCTGGTGTCAAGCCTCTATTTCTCACCATCTCTGATATCTGTGTGTTCATACGGACAGACGGACAGAAGGACAAACGGACATGGCTATATCGACTCGGCCGTTGATGCTGGTCAAAAATATATATACACCATGGAGTCGGAGATGCTTCCTTCTGTCTGTTACATACTTTTGCACAAAAATCAATATTTGTATATGGGTTTTAGCTACCTGGATTGCTTTTATTCCACCTTAATTTTATTAAACTTAACAGTTTCCCTATTAAAACAAACACTAAATACCTTGGTATTTACAAAGGAGGCATGCCCTTTAAAATGCAAACAAGTAGTCCTTGGCCTTGTTATGTTTAAATGTGTCGATGTCACAGTACTTAGCAGTAGCCGTTAAACAACAAAGATTAATGTAACCAAATTGGTATTTATCAAAAATACCATAACATACCTTCAGGCTGTCCAAAGAAAATGGAGTTTTAAAATAGTACTAGGGAATTTTACATTCTTGCAGTTCTCAAGTCTTAATTCTCCGAGTTGGCAGTTTTTATTGGAATTGTTAATGGATTGATGGTGTTACAGCGTTGAAAGCTCACTGATGAGATTGATTGGGAAATCAATCGAAACAATACTGTCTAGGCAACCTCTAACTGTCCATTTTTATACTCTGTACCGAAGGTACATAGAGTATTATAAGCAGGGCTGCAAACCCAAAAAATTTCGTGGATCTCCGGCTCCCTGGTTCGAACCAAAATTTACCAATGGTTCAGGTTCAGAATTTTGAGGTTCAAGATTTTTGGGCCAAGGTTTTGGTTCGAACCTTGGTTCAGCCAAGCTTGTTTATATAGTATATAGCATGTAAATAGCATAGCATGTTTGTATAGTAATCGACCTAAAACCGACATAAACTGTTAGGGAATTGTCTCGATTTTGGGTTGGGATGGGATTTCACAATACTTTATGTAAATAGAAACACTTTCATACAGCTCATGACCATCAAAGCAATGACAATGTGTTTTTACTTATATAAAGAATTGTGACGAAATAAAAACTTCGAAGTTCCGCATACAGCCCTTGAAGTAAAATGCAATTTCGTAGTCCACATTCGAAAAGTGTTTCCACAGTAATGTGGATAATTCTATCAGGATAAAAGAAGAAGTTACTGGGAAATAGTTCAAATTTATAATTGTTGTTGAACCGAACAGAACCTTTGGGTTCGGAACGGGTTCAGGTTCAGCTTTAATACCTTAAGAGGTTCGGTTCAAGGTTCGGTTCACAGTAATCTGAAAGTCGGAATTCCGGGTTCGAACCGGTTCGGTTCAAAACCGGTTTGCAGCTCTGATTATAAGTTTGTGCAAAAGTATGTAACAGGCAGAAGGAAGCATCTCCGACCCCATAAAGTATATATATTCTTGATCAGCATCAACAGCCGAGTCGATATAGCCATGTCCGTCTGTCCGTCTGTCCGTCCGTCCGTCTGTCCTTCTGTCTGTCCGTATGAACGCACAGATCTCAGAGATGGTAAGAGATAGAGGTTTGACATGTATGGGACATATGCTTCTTATGTCTGCAGGCAGATCAAGTTTATTTTCAATTTCGGCCACGCCCCCTCCCGCCCCCGCAATTTAGAAAAAACGTCATATCTCCCACAGTTTTGAAGATAGATGGCTTGTTCCTTCTGGAAATATTTAGTTATCAGGATAACTTATCGATCCGCCAAAAAAATAAAGAAGATCGGATGAACGGTTTTCGAGTTATGATCAAAAGACAAAATTTCTTGGTACAGAGTATGTTATAGTCGGGCTTGACCGACTTTCTTTCTTGTTTATTTATGATTTAATATCCTAACGCTACAAAATATGTACAAAAGCCTTTGTTGATTTCTTGTTGATTATTTAATTATAATCAACCCGACCTTCAGCCAATCAACATCCACTTTCAAACTTAATACAAAAATACATTTTAGTGCTGTAAAGTAGTTCCCTGGCGGGGTGACGACTCAGGGCTCACCAGGGTCCTTACAAGTTATTTGTAAAGTTGATAGGACATGGTGGGTGGGAATATGTGTCGTTTTCGTGCCAAAATTACCACTGATTTAGGTTCTCGGAGAAGACTCGGAGGATCAAATGGAATCGCTCGGTGAGATCCAGGGAATCTACTGGGGATCCTCAGTGGAGACCGGATGATTACTAGACCTAGGGACTAGGAAGCCTAGTGGGATCCTTGGTGGAAACCAAAGGTTAACTTTCCTAGAGACCAGGGATACTAATGGGGATCCTCGGTGAAAGCCGGAGGATAACTTTCCTAGAGATCGAGGAAACCTAAGGTGATCCTTAGTGGAAACCGAAGGATAACTTTCCTAGAGACCAGGGATTTTGTTCACCACCGCCAAGCAAAATAGCACCTTCTGAGTTCCTTTTTTTTCAGTGACTCAGTACGACATTAAAAAAAAGCCGGGATGAGACCCATAAATTCTGATAGAAGGCACTTCTGTAAGCATCGCCTCATACCCAGTTTTTCATCTGTACCCTATGTTCTCGTTCTATGGGTACTTTTGTACTAGCAACACAAAGCGACAACAATTTTAACTTAGTTATTAATGGTTCAGACCAAAAATCTACAAAATTCAGCAAACATAGACAGGGACACTAGGAACGTAATATCAATAAATCGCATTTATCGTACAATTCGTTAAGGTACTTCCAGAAGTTGTTAAACACAAATTCTTGAATATCTTTCAAACCGCACGGTAGATTTTAATTAAGAACTAAATTTATGATGGCACAATGAGCTAGTGCACGTCCCTAAAAGATGGTACTCGTCTGCAAAAAAAAGGGGGATGGAGTACCATTTTATATAGATTATAGATTAATTGCATAATTTTTTGGGATCAGTTAATAAACTAAATGGTCAATGTTGCCGTAAGTCAATTGCTAGTACAAAAATGCTTGTAGTCTGAAAACGCAGTTCGGTCTATTTTTTTCACGTCTGTTCGTTCATTTTTTTATCTAGAGGTTTCGGAAAAATCTTGAACGCCAGAATTTTCTCTTCTCTTGGTTTTATCGAACCTTTCACAACGATGTACCCCAGAAAAGAAAATTTCCTTTGAAGCCAAGGGCATTTCTTCCAATTTAGCTGTAAACTATTTAATTCCGCTACTTTGAGTACTGTTTTTAGTTTTTAGATTCCCTCCTCAATGTCTTTGCTCGGAATTATTAAGTCGTCCGTGTACACAATGACGATATTTTGACTGATCAGATCTCTGAAGACTGCTAATATGAATCTAGTGACTACCGCAGGTGAGATGGAAATACCAAAGGGTACTAACAAGAACTCATTGCCCGTTTTGAGTTACGAATCAGGTATATTTCTGCGAATTTGGTTCTACTGGAACATGGAAATAACCGTTTCTTAAATCCAGACAAGTAAAACAATTTGCGCCCTGAAGTTGAAGTAAGCCATTCGTCTCGGGTGTTGAAATACTGGTATTTCGTCGGTGAGAACAATTTTTATTTTAACTTGTGTATTAAGATTTCTTGTAGGTGAATATTTCCCTACTAATCTTTTAACCTCTTCAAGATCGATATCTAGATCCTTTATCCTCTCTTCGAAACTAACCGCACATACACTTTTAAATTCTTTCAAAACCTCGGCGCATGTACTGTGAGCCTCACTCTCTTTCATTTCCGTTTCCGTTCTAATCAAGAACTGCATTCCGCTTTTCGTTACTTTCATGTCGATGTTTTCCAAGATTTTTCTACCAAGAATTAAATCAAATCCAATATCTTCGTAAGGCACCACATGGAACTCTACGTTCTTTTCGATACCATCTATGTTCACCAGTATAGTCCCCTTTAGTCAATGTCTATGTCTCCAACAGAGGATAATTTGGGAGGTTCCACTACGAGTATAATAGCAAGAATTCTAGGCCAACAACGAAACGGATTCAACGTGGTTAATATAAATGCTCAAAGTTTTATAAAATGGACGAGTTTGGACATATTTTTGTCAAGTCGAATATAGATGTTATATGTGAGTCTAAAACTTGGTTTGTTTTAGAATCTTGTGTTATATGAATGTGATGGTTACCTGTTGTATCGATCAGACCGTGTAGAACATGCAGGGGGAGTGGCAATATTAATTACGAATAGACTTAAGAGTAGGCATTGAACATATTTTTATTGAACTAATTAACAAACGTCGGGACCAAAAAATATTATTTTGGGTGCATTTACCGCCCACATCGAAATACTGACTATTCAGAACTTCTTAATGTAGTATCTGACCTTTCTGTGATATACACCGACGTTATTCTAGCTGATGATTTAAATAGTAATATGCTTTTTGACATGAAATCACTAGGCATAACAACAGTCAACAAATCAGTACCTACCCATTTCTCTAGCACCTGAGATATTGTTGACATTTTTTTTTTCAAAAAATACTCTTCTTCCCATTTTCCGACCGATCGTTTGAATGGGAGCTATATGATAAAGTCATCCGATTTGTCCAAACATTTGTAAAATTATGTGAAAGCATGTGAAACAAACAAATACAAAATTGCAGGATGCTACCATTAAAAACAAAAAATTTTTCTAACTAAGACTGTTTTTCAGACCTATCTTTTGAATGGCAGCTATAAGATATAGTTGTCCGATTTTAATAAATCTTGTTAGAATTATAAAAAAAACATGGAAAGCCAACGATTACAAAGTTTGGAGACGTTTCCATTGAAAAAAAAGTTTTCCATACTAAAACTAGTTTTCCGACCGATTGTTTCTATGGGAGCTATGAGATGTAGAAATCCAATCCGGTCGGTTCCGACGTATTAGTAGAATACAGCAAAAAGAAGACTCTGTGTAAAATTTCAGCTCGATAGCTTTAAAACTGAGAGACTAGTTCGCGTTGAAACACACAGACAGACAGACGGACGGACAAAGCTCAATCGACTCAGCTCGTCACCCTGATCAAGAATATTCAAAGTTTTTGGGGTCGGAAATGAATATTTCTATGCGTTGCTACATCTGGCCAAAATTATAATACCCTTTGCAAGGGTATAATAAAGAAACACCCTGGTTTAATAATGAAGTTAGGCGCTTTATAACTTTGCGAGATGCTGCCTACAAAAAATGGATGCGCTATCGCACACAGGACACAAGACTATCCTTTACGAAACTAAGAGCAATAGTAGTAAAAATGATACGAAACGAAAAAAAATAACTTTTACAAATCAAAGTTTTCCAGTGAACTTACAACAGCACAAATATGGAGGGACTTAAACGGTATGGGGATAGGAAAAAACAGACCAAGACTGGACAATGATCTAGATGAAAATAAGATTAATGATAAAATCGTTCAACGACATGTACCTGCACCCACCCATTATATGTATGTCAATTCTGTTCCTCTTTGTGATATTAGTTTTATGTTTGTAAGTTCTTCTGATGTCCTAGAATGTATTCTTAATTTAAAGTCGAATGCAGAAGGTCTTGAGTAACTCAATCTTAAATTTCTAAAAATTCGGTTACCAATGCTGCGTGACCACATAACACATATTATAAATACTGTTCTCACGACCCCGACCTTTCCTGACAAGTGGTACTGTACTGCTTCTTCATCGCTCTTGATCTTTAGTTGAGGTGTGCCCCAGGGATCGCTTCTTGGACCCTTGCTGTTTTCTGTTTATGTAAATGACTTACCATCAGTTTTGTCTAATTGTGAAGTACATATGTATGCCGATGACGTGCAACTGTATCTTTCTCGTCCTATGTCAAAGTTGTATGAATGTGTTCAGATATGTAATAGTGATCTATGTAAAATTAATGACTGGGCAAATAAAAATGTCCTTGGCTTAAACCCAGTTAAGTCCAAGTACATAGTTACAAGCAGCAAGCCCGTTAGCTCTGTGGGTTTGCCAGAATTGAAGATTTACAATTTACCAGTTCAGTAACTTGGAGCGACCATATCTCCGCGTCTGTATGTAAACTATACGGACTTCTCAGGCAATTGTATCTTACTAAAGACTTTATACCGACCAATCTCAGACTATTAACTCCACCTCCCGATTATTTTGTGGCATCGAAGTCATTGGTATTTCTGACTCAGAAGTCAACATAAAATGCAAGTGGTCTTTAATAATATTGCAAGATATAAATATATTCGTACTCGCTCAGATCCAATATCAGACGTTTCAATAAACATAACTATCCTTCCATTACAATCTTGGATAACACTCAGAGCACTGATACTTCTCCATAGGATTATATATACCAATGAGCCGTCGTATCTTTTTGAAATGTTAAGCTTTTGCGCATCTAGAAGCACGTGTAACTTAGTGTGTTACGTTACAAGCGTTCCTACTACGAAAAAAATTCTTTATTTTCGCTGTTCGCAGTTGGGATCAGCTGCCCCATAGTTTGAACACCATACTATAGGAAGCGCCACGCAGTTTAAAAAAAAATTAGAATCTCACCTCAAAACTGAATTTTAAATTAAATTATAGGGCAACATTAGGAGGAAGAAGCATATCTCAATACAAAAAATAACAAATAATTTCAATTATTTAAAATTAAAATTTTAGTTTTTATTTACAATAACAACGGAAATGTTCTTAAAAAATTGCACATCTATGTCTAAGTTTCAATATTGTTAAAGGAAAACTGCTTTTAGATTATAATGTATTTAGTAAGTAAGTTATTTTAGCACTAATATCTCTTTTTTTATTTTGCTTGCCCCTGTGACTAGCGCAATACTATATAAGTTTCTGTAACTTGTAGCTTTAGGATGATACATAATTAAATAATAATAATAATTAGACATCGGATTTTTTATGTAAAAACATATTTTTAATGGGTGGTCACACAAAATATCTGATTGGACACAAATTTGTTTCATGAAAAGTAGATTATTTTAAATCCTCTTTCACTTTGCATATTTGACATATTTGCACATCTTCGACCTAAACACATATTTGAAAATGTTCCGACCTATTTCGACCCATTTTGATCTATTTTGGAATACGTCATATGCTATTACATATTTTGAGAGTAAATATATGCTCCCAAGTAGGCGTATTTTCATCTAAGAATGCCTTTTATGCAAGGTATAAAAACGAAAGTACCAACCACAAACTGCATCATACATTGGTAAGAAAGTAAAATGCATCGTACCGAACCGTCCAAAAAAATAAGATTCAAATTATTGCAGCATGTAAGTGTGCAAAATATTTATATTTAATTTAAGTCGAAGTGTAACATCATTTTAGGTATTGTACCTGTATTGGGCGTGGAGAAGTCTGAGAGATCGGCGGAGATATTATGACGAAAATTAGAGTGAAAAATCGTACTTCAAACCATTTTACAGTGTTTTACGAATCATTAAAAGATCAAACAAAAAATTTACGATTACTGATTTATGTTTGCCGATTTTTCCTGCTGAATACAATGATTGCCGATTTCGATTGGTAAATATGACAACCATGTTTGCTGAGATGGAATCATACAAAATCTATGATTGGTGAGGCCGTTTATGGATTGCTCGTCCAACTGTTCACCCCAAAACAGAAAACAGACTGACAAACTGACAGCGGCAAAAGCCCTTAAAAATGGTGCAATAAATGAGTTGACGAAATGTACTAAAGCCAGAAAATAGCCTAACTTAGCAGTCAGTGACATTCAGCAGAGAATCATCAGCAATCGCAAATCGTAAAAAAGTAATCGTAAATCGGATTTATCTGCTGAAAACGCCCAATGTGAATAAGAATATGTCAAACTTTTCTGTCGATGAAGTGCTAAGTCATTCCAGATCTATTGTAAGGGCAGCTATTCTTAGCTGAGGGTTCTAATTCGCAACTTTAAAGTTAAATAACTGATACTAAATTACCTGCATAACCATGATTGTTATTTTACTAAACCGCGATAAAATACCATGGATGACCGATAGTAAAGAAAATAGATAGGCATACTGAATGTTTCAAAACAATTTTCTGTTATTTACAAATCAGGAAATCGGAAATACATACAACTTTTTTATTTGTTTTGATACGATTTCGTTACTGAAATGATTTTTCGTTTCGCGTTCTTAATGAAAATATTTCAGAACGTACCAGAACCCATTCTCAGAATCAGTTCTTTCGTATGCGGTCAGAACGTAACGATGCGTATCGTGGCGTACCGTACGCAAACGGAAGTATTATATTAAATAAAGGATTTACCATAATTGTGCAATAAACAGTTCGCTACGAACCATTTACAGTACATTCCTGTGAAGAGTACTTTCGTGTGTATTTCGTAGTATTGTTTTCGTTTTCAACATAAGCTCGGAATGTAAAATGGTACTTTGAAAAAGGCATATATTGACATATTTTGACCTACTTTAGCCTATTTCGACCTATTTTGACCTATTTTTAACCTATTTCAGCATAAGCTTCTACCTAAAAAAAACATATTTTGGATATGATCATCTCTAAAAATTAGCAATATTAATATTAGTCTAATTCCAAAATTTCGCGTTTTTTAGACCAAAAAAAAAAAAAATTAAAGTCCGATGTCCAATAATAATAATAATGGCGAATACAGGCCCATATCCATCTTGCCATTTTTATCAAAAGTTTTTGAGCAAATAATGGCAAAACAGCTGCCGAGCTTTTTTAAGAAAATTCTCTCTTAACCCAAAAGCAATCCGGCTTTTGAAAAAACAGGAGCTGTACAACAGCGCTATTGTGAGTTGCGGAGGACATCCGCAAGCAGCTTGACAACAGAAGTAATGAAATTAAAATGAAATGAAATCTAATTAAATCATATCTGGTAGACAGACGGCAAGCTGTAATGTCGGGTCAATCTATATACAAAAATATATTACCCATTAAGCGAGGCGTTCCTCAGGGTTCGGTGTTAGCTCCTTTTCTGTTCTCTTTTTATATAAATGACCTTCCTAATAATCTGTCAAATTCTGATGTCCATATGTTTGACGATGACGTTCAATTATATGTCCCGTTACGGGAGATTAATGTTTGTGTAATGTATGTAACAATAAATTAGATGCAAAAAGCAGCTGGGCAAATGCAAATGGGCTAGGACTTAACCCTCTGAAGTCCAAATGCCTAATAATTTACAAGAAAGCAATAGACACCAGACAGCTGGCTAAACTCACTATTGGAGGCACCGCTATTGAGTACGTAGAACATGCTCCTAACCTAAAAGGCAACAGGAAAAACCTATGGTATGCTCAGGCAACTGTCTTCAACGCGAAATTGTCTGCCACGTTACCTTAAACTGACTGTTGCAAAAACATGACTAGTACCGACTTTGTTTTATGGAGTTGAAATCTTTGAAAGCTGTGACGCAAACAGCATGCACAAATTACAAGTGGCTTTCAATTCCATTGCCAGACATATTTTCGACCATAAACCCACCGACCATATAACGCCATACTCTAACATCATTTTTGATCTGGATTTAAAATCATGGATCAGCCTACTTGTTTTTCTGCACAAAATTATTACCACTAGAGAACCTACTTATCTATTTGATATATTAAACTTTGCAGCCTTGAAAAGAACACAGAACCTCATATGTCCTAGAATACACTTGTCTATGTCTGAAAATAATTTTTATGTCGCCGCAGCTCCTAGATGGAACGAACTCTCACATTAACTTAAATTAATTAGGAACGGAACGCAATTCAAAACCCATTTAATAAACAGCCTAAGAAGACGAAATTTGTAGAAGACTAGGTATGCACAAATGTAATAAATAAACAATCAATGGGCGTTTTCAGCAGATATATCCTATTTACGATTACTGATTTAAACATAAATCAGTAATCGTATTAAACATAAATCAGTAATCGTAAATCGGATTTATCTGCTGAAAACGCCCAATGTATAGAATAGAGATAGGATCAATTTTATATAAATTTAAATTAGACTTAACAGTCGTGACTAACGCAAAATTAGTGCATTGTATTTGTAGCGTTAGGATATTAAATCATAAATTAATTAAAAATTAAATTAAATATAAAAAAAAGTGCTAAAACAGTTGCTAATGCAATTTTTGAATCATTTGTACTCAAGTATGGTCCAATGAAAACGTCCATTACGGACATGGTTACTGAATATAAAAATTCAATAATCACTGACTTATGTGAAAACATGAAAGTAACAAGGATACACTCAACAGCGTATCATCATCAAACTCTTGATACCATTGAGCGAAGTCATCAAACATTTAATAAATATGTACGATCATACATTTCGACCGACAAAAACGATTGGGACATATGGTTGAATTATTTCACATATTGTTTCAATACAACCCCATCAGTAGCACACGACTACTGCCCATATGAACTTGTTTTCGGAAAGCCTCAGAGACAATTCATTAATTTAAATTAAACTAGATAAAATAAATCCTTTATATAACATAGACGACTACGCTAAGGAATCAAAGTATAGATTAAAATGAGCCTATACAGGATTTAGGACTATGTTTTCCATTACAAATAGGAGATTTAGTTTTATTAAGAAACGAAACAGTGCACAAACTAGACAACAACTATGATTTCTCTTAAAAGGTAGAAAATAAGAGATACGGATAACATTACAATTAGAACAGGAAAAAGAAAACAAATAGTATATAAATTTAACGCCTAATGACAAAAAAAAACTAGAAAAAAAATCTCATATAATTTAAAGCGTGAATGAATGAATAAATCTTAATTCTATTTACAAATCAAATTAAAAAAAAAATGTAAAAAGAAAAAAGAAACCGTTTTACCATTTGTTCTTTCATTACTTAAAAAAACTATTTTATCTTTCATTACCTAAAAAAATTCATATTATCACCAATTTTACAACACTAACACATTAAATCTTTAATGCTTGTGAACGCCGCTCGTCGCTTAGACAGATAAGAAACTTAAATGAAAAGCAAAGTACAGAATAAAAAGATACTTTAAAGCGAGCAGACGTGATTATATTCGGCGCACACTCCCTACGAGGTGCTCCCACCTTTATCAATAATTCGGACAACAATAACACAGGTCGACACCCAAAATGATTCAAGGATCAGAGAAGGATATTCTTGTAGGATTTTCATCGCTGAAAACGAATCTGGCCTTCAAAAGTACCCATCACGTAAAGATTTTGAGAAAAATGGTCTCAAAGTCTCAAAAAACCATGTTTTTGCCCTTTTTCAATCACGTGTAGAGAATAATGCTGACGTGCTAGAAGTCTCTAATTAGGCTTAAATTAAAGCTTGAACTGTCAAAAATATGAATCAAATCAAAAAAAACCTTGAATCATTCTGGTACATATTTACGTACTGACTGACTCGCGGCTTCACTTTGGCGGAAAATTCCACAGTGAACACTCGCGTTGTTCCTGGTACATATAAAAGAAAACGTAAAGACTAAGGTGCAGCCTCTTGGCTAATCATTTGTGGTGTGGTAAACCTAATTCCCTGGCTTTACACCGGTATCATGTCATTCCAAATTCTAGTTGGGCGCAGCTGACCCAGTACCAATAAAATCTTCTAATATTACTTGATTGCCTGTATTAAAGTGCTTCCTTGCGGTAGTTTGCTAAAAGATTCATCATTCTGGATTTCCACGA
>JAWNNO010003457.1:0-16501 GCA_035044985.1 Lordiphosa fenestrarum
TGCTCTGTTCAAACGCCAGATCACGACTGCTCTTTATTGTTTCTTCTTTTAACAGCTTTTCTTAGAGTCGTTTCGCTTGCATACATGAGTGTGCAAGTGAAAGCACATACACGTACAGATATCTACAGGGATGGCCAAACTACTTATGCTACTTATGTTACTTAAATTAAATACTATTGCACATTACTTAATACTATTCCTTAATACTACTACAGCTCGGCCGTCCTGACTTTTAGGATCTCCTGATCCTACTTGACATGCTTCTTGTTACCATGTTTGATACTGTTTGCTTTTTATCCTTATCATTTATAACATTGCTTTTCTCTTTGACTTTATTGTTTACATTTTGACAATTTTCTTTTTCATTTATTTGATCATCTTCCATTATACTTTCATTTTCCTCAACTTTGTCATTGTTTTCTTTAGATTCTCTTAACTTAAACCATGGTTTCAGATCATCAACTCCCCAAATTCCTTGGTACGGCCTTTGTGACTGTTGAAATCCTTCGATATCCTTTATGCAATATCTATCGTTATCTAAAACTTTTGAAATTCTGTACGGACCTTTAAATTTCGGTATTAATTTACTTGACATTCCCACTGTTGAATCAAAATTTTTTATCATCACGTAGTCACCTTCCTTGTATTCATTTGGTTTTTGTCTCTTTGCATCTACGTACGTTTTGTTATAACTTTGTACCTTACTTTGTATTTCTTTTGCTTTGCTCCTTATTTCCTCTACGTTTCGATCTTTACTTTGTTTTTCATTTTCTATTACATTTTCTTTTACACTATCTATCATTTTACCTTTTTGCCCTGTACCAAAGAGCATGATGCTTGGGTGTTGGTTTATGCTCCTGTGTAGCGTATTATTCATGGAATACTCTACTTCTCCTAATACTTTATGCCATTGTTCATTTTCCTCTACGTTGATTAACTTGCTTATCATTGGCCCTAAGTCCCTGTTGATTCGCTCTACCTGTCCATTAGCTTGCGGTGATCCTGTTGCTACTTTTATATGATTAATATTGTTATCTTTTAAAAACTCCTCGAATTCTTCTGAAGAGAAACATGATCCTCTATCCGATACTATATGTGCTGGTCTACTATATGCCCTAAAGTAGTCTTTCAGTGCGTCTATAGCTTCTTTTGATTTGGTTGTCTTAGTTGGGTAGAGTCTTACGAACTTTGTGCAGCCATCTACTACCACCAGAATATGCTTTCTTGCTGTTTCCTTACTATTGATCGGACCATAGTGATCAATATGTACTACTTGGAAAGGTAAATTACCTTTTGGAATGATGTGGAGGAATCCCTCCTGCTTTCCATTCTTATTCGAAAACGCTATACATTTTAGGCAGTTTTTAATATGCTCGTCTGCTTTTTTTCTAATATTGGGAAACCAATAACTTCGACTTATTATCTCTGTTACTTTGTCTATACCAACATGGCCCAACATGTTCTTCCATAGCCTCTGGGACACAAAATACCAAATCGTCTTTAACTTTTCTGTATATAATCCCGTTTCTCATTTCAAAAAGATTATGCTCGGTTTCACTTAACATCTCTCTCGATTTTGATAAGTTTTTCGTCTTTACTTTGACATATAACCAAATTGTCCTCAAACGTGTTATCATCGATCGTCAGTATTGTATTGCATCGGCTGAACGCATCTACATGTTGCATTCTTGATCCTGCCCTGTGCTCTAGCTTATAGTCATAATTTTGCAACTCTAAAGCCCATCTAGCGATTCTTGGATTTAATTCTTTTTGTTGAGCGTTAGTGTAAGAGAGTTACAATCTGTTACAATTTTGAATGGAATGCCTTGAATGTATACTCGAAATCTCTTCAACGCATATATAATTGCCAACGTTTCTAGCTCAAAGCTATGATATTTGGCTTCCGCTTCCGTTGTTCGCTTGGAAAAATAGAATACCGGATGTAACTTATTATCCCTTTTCTTCTGCAATAACATCGCACCAAAACCTATCGAACTTGCGTCACAATGTAGTTCTGTCTCGTTTTTCGGGTCATATAATGCCAAAATAGGTGCTTCTACCATTTTTTCTTTGAGTGTATTGAATGCTTCCAGCTCATTTGGACCGATTTCGAATTTCTTATCTTTCTTTGTCAAATCATGGAGAGGCTTTGCCATAATGGAGAAATCTTTAATAAACCGTCGAAAATATGAGCACATGCCCAGAAAACTTTGAACTTCTTGTACCTTTGTGGGTACTGGGAAGTTTCGTATTGCCTTTATCCCTTCGTTGTCTGCCTTTATCCCATTTTCAGATATCCAATATCCCAAGTACTTGACTTCAGTTTGAAAAAAACTGCATTTGTCTTGCCTTAACTCGAGTTTGTTGTTTACCAAACGTTTAAACACTTCTTCTAGTATTGCCATATGTTCTTGAACATTTTCTGTGGCTACCATTATATCATCAAGATAAATAATAACTTTTCCCTCTTTCTCCATGTCATCGAATATCTTATAGATAAACCGCTGGAATATAAACGGAGCATTTGTGAGTCCAAAAGGCATTCTTAGAAATTCATATTGCCCCAAAGGCGTTGTGAATGCAGTGTATTTAATAGAATCCTTGTGCATATAGACATGGTAATAACCGTTTTTCAAGTCTAGTTTCGAGAATATTTTCTTGTTGACTAGCCTGTCTAAAAGATCGTCTATGAGTGGAATTGGAAATTTTACTTTTATTGTAGACTTGTTCAGAGGTCTCAAGTCAGGACACATTCTTGTATCACCTGTTTTCTTCTTCACTAATACCACTGCTGAGGCATATTCGGATTCACTTGGACGTATAATACCCTTCTTCAGATATTCGTCTATGATGTTCTGAACTATTTCCTTTTCTGCATAAGAAAGTCTTCTGGGTGCGCAATTGAAAATTTTCGGATTCTCAAGTGTTAACCTCATTTCGCATTTAATCGTTGGTTCCGATGGTCGTATTGGTTTAACATACTTTTCCTCAAAAAGTTTTGAAAAATGGGCTTAGTCTTTGAAATATAATTGTTCTCCTACTTCGTACGCAACTTTTTCTTCGTCGTATTCTATGGATAGAATTTGTCTTTCAAAATTGTCTTCACTTTCTCCTAACTCAAAATTATTTCCCATTTCATTGACTATCGCAACAGTACTCTTTTCTTCAATAATTTGTGCTTGTGAATTATCGACCTTATTGTTATTTGTACATTTTCCGTTAGTAACATCCTTTTTTATATTTCGTGACTGCAAGTCACGTTCTTTAGTTAGAGCAACCAAACTTGTTTTACTTTGTGTTAAGAAGTCTCTGCCTAACACCATTGAATATCCCATAGATTCGTTGTCAACTACCATTATATTGATCATGATCATTTTATTAGCAAAATTAACTGAACATTTTATACTCCAAATACATCCAAAGATTTTCAATTTACTCTGATTTATTCCAACATAATTTTGTATTTCTCTTAATTCAACCTTAACGTGTTGTGGAACACACGATCGTTTAATTATACTGATGGGACTTCCCGAATCTATGAGGCATTCTATGAATAGAGATATATATTTTAAATTATCATTTTGGAATGTGATACTTAAACACCTTACATAGTCGTTGTGTTGAGCCTTCTCCTTAGTCTTCTTATACAATTCGCATTCTTTAGCCTGGTGGCCAAATTTACCGCATGCGAAACAAGCTCCATCTTGAGGTTTTGGCTTTCGGCACTCATTGGCCAAGTGTCCCATGCTGTTGCAATTGTAGCATTTAACATCCTTCTTCATCGGCATCTTATTCGGCTAGTTGGAGAATGTTGCCCAAAATTGATTTGTCATTAAAATATTTGACAAACGGTTCTCCAGTTTGCCATACGCGACCTTGAAGTTTTTGACGAGTAGCTAATTTGGTCAATTTATTGCTAAACATGTTGTCCAGCTCCATCAATAGTTCGTCTACCGATCCCGTAAGGAACATAGGAGTTGAATGCAGCCATTGTTGTGCTTTACCTTTTATTTGGTTGCATATTAGTGCACGTAACATGTCGTCTTCAATCTTGTATCGTTGGCGCACGCTGTTTAGTTGGGTCAGCCACATGTTTGCTGGATTTTCACCATCGAATACTGGAATGAAGTCTTTAAGTGTTTCGAACTGAATGTTGAAAATTTTTTCGTTGTTTTGGTTTTAATTTCCAGTGTTGCCATCTTGTTTTTCAGTTCCTCGATTTGTTGCTGCTTCTGCCAGATCTCTAGTTCCAGTTTATTTTTTTGAACTACTATCGGATCCAGGTCACCGTTATCGATATCATTCACGTTGTCATCGGGTTTGCTCACGTTGTTCTCTACGTCGTTGCTGCTTACGTTGTCATTGTTGCTTACGTTGTCGTTGTTGCTTACGTTGTCGTTGTCTTCCTCTCCTTCGTCGTTTTCATTGGGTTCTATTTCCTTTGTAACTGTAAATTTTTGCTCTTGCGCGGCTGCCTTCACTTTTGCCTCCAATGTTGTTGTTGCTTCCTCGGCAATTGCGTCGTAGAAAATTTTTTCGCTCGTTTTCTTAGCGCTGGCCTGGCAATTGTTGTTGCCGGCCTTTTTGTTTTTTGGTGTTTTAGGCATAATTTTGTTGTTTAAGTAGTCTCTAAAACACTTTTCTTTAACTTGTGTGTCTTGTGTTAATCGTTTGATTAACTCAGCTTTAGTACCACTCGATTTAAACTTGTTTTCTTGGCACCACACTTTCAAGTCTTTTTTTAAGTCAATTGTCGACATTTATGTTTAATTATTTAGATGATTTGTCGTTCTAAAGCGCGAGTGAAAATTTTTTGGATTTTTTATAACTTGTAGGCGCGCGAACTTTATCCCACTTCTGATCTGTGGACTGCTCTGTTCAAACGCCAGATCACGACTGCTCTTTATTGTTTCTTCTTTTAACAGCTTTTCTTAGAGTCGTTTCGCTTGCATACATGAGTGTGCAAGTGAGACAACATATATGTACAGATATCTACAGGGATGGCCAAACTACTTATGCTACTTATGTTACTTAAATTAAATACTATTGCACATTACTTAATACTATTCCTTAATACTACTACAATATCTAATTGCTAAGGGTTTTAAATAGTACTCGACTATGACTATATGTCGTCAGTCGGAGAATTCGCTTCTATTATTTTGTTGAGTTTTGTTTTATTTTATTTGAGGGTTCCCTAGATACCATACAAAAAGTCTTACTACACCCTGCTTCCCCGGTCGTCGCGAGATACAGGATCGTTGGGACCTAGTGTCGGATTAGGGGCCCACCAAATTTCTATAGTTTATTTTTAAAAATATTCCGCCAAAATCCGTTTCCTATACTGGGTGGCCTGTTGCAGAAACTCTACTAAGCCCTTCCACTTAGTGTCGCTCGCATCATTTAAAATGTCTCTAATCTGAGTTGGGCTCAAGACAGGTTGGCTAAAACATAAAATTCTGTGTTCCCGTAGTATTGGACATCTACCCAGAAAATGATTTATGTCCTCTACCTCATTTGTGTTGCACAATTCGCATTTATTAGTTGGTCCTGTAATGAATCTGTTTCCATTTCAGAGTATCATGTCACTTCTTGCCTTAATAATACATGACACTGCCCGGTTATCTACTTGTGCATATTTTTTGCCGGTATGGTCCAGTTCTCTGTAAATTCTCCATTCACTTCTTAATTTTTGCTGCACGAGTTCTGTAAGCCTGTGTCTCTTAAGCTCCGCTAATAGTGCAATGCGATTGGCATTCCATAAGGTCTCGTTGCCCCAGTTCCACTCTATGTTATGCAATGAGCTCAGTGTGAATAGCTCTTTTGCCCAGAATACATTTTTATCCAATACCAACTGCGACAGGATTCGTGGCAACCTATGGCTATCATATATAAACAGAGTTTTGTAGATATACCGAAGGTGCTGGTCCAGCATGTAGAATCTGCTACCGTATCTATCCGTATCTAGAGCAAGTGCATAGTGTGGCGTTGTTTGTGGCAGTTTATAGATACGCTTAATGAAAAAGGCTTCCAGCTTATCCACTTCCTCATGTTGGCCATAGCCCCAGACTTGCGCTCCGTATTGCCCTACATACGGCTTTATAAATTTTCCACTTCATTTCAGCGGAGACATTGTTTTTGGCGAGAAGGCTCTTCCAGGTTATGTGAATGCTTTGCTTTGCAGCCGCAGTTCTAGCTTTAACATGCTTCTTGAAATTTAAAGTGGGCGTCAACATAACTCCTAGGTATTTGTACCCAGGTACAATCTTTATGGGTTCGCTCTGAAATGTCCACTTTTCATTCTTTGCAAGGCGTCCTCCTTTCCTGAATACCATTATTTCCGATTTGGCCATATTCACTTCCATATTCCAAGTCTGACAATAAATTTCCAGCCGATCGATCATTTCCTGCAGTACAATGACTTCATCAGCCATTATGACTATGTCATCCGCATATAATAAAAGGCGTATATTTTCACTTCCCACTGTTAGGCCGCCACCTATGCTATCATGGAGATCGTCTAGGAGGAGCGCAAACAAGAGAGGCGACAGTAGACAGCCCTGCCTCACTCCGATATTGGTTTCGAAATAACCAGATAGCTCCGTGCCTGTCCAGACTGCCACATTCGTGTTTGCATAAATATTCTCCAGCACATTTAGGAATTTGGTCGAGACTCCCATTGAATATAATTTGTAGATCAAAAGCTTCCTTGGGATTTTATCAAACGCAGCACGAAAATCGACAAAGAAGGCGTATACTTTCTTCCTCTCCTCTTGTTTCAGATACACTATGGATATTAAGTTGTATATGTTGTCCACAGTCGAATACCCTTCTCGAAATCCGGCCTGATACTCTTTTAATTTGTCGTGACACTTAACCCAACTTGTTAGTCGACTGTTTAGAATGCCCATAAAAACTTTCGCTATGCAATTTATAAAGGAAATCCCTCGGTAATTTTGTGGCAGGTCTGGGTCACCTTTTTTGAAAATTGGGAATACGACACTCGATGTGCAAGTTTCTTCAATTCTTCCTGTGTCCAGCATGTCATTATAGACTACAGCCAGTGAGTCTATGAAGGCCATCGGGGCATTTATGAAGAATTCATATGGTATTCTATCCTCTCCTGGTGCTTTGTTTAGCTTTACATGATCCAGTATTTTCAATATTTCGGTCCTGGTTATGTGCATATCCAACAAATCATCTGTTGCAAAGGTTCTCACAGAAATAATATCCGCTGCAGTTTGCACTGGGCTCAGTAGATTTTGGAAATAGCTCTGAAAATCGGACGCTGAGATATTGTTTCCTGTCTGGAAGTGGCTATTTTTGAGCTCTCGTGCCACTTTCCACCATCCTTTGCTGTCTTTTACCTCATCCAGCTTCTCTCCCAGTTGTTGCCAGTATTTAGTTCTTTTTTTCAAGCAGAGGAGTCGGTATTTCTTGTTATTTTCGACATAGGCCTTTCTTATATTCTTATCTCCCGATGTTACAGACTTATTAAGCAGCTTCAGAACTTTCTTACGCTCCAAGAAGCAGTCCAAATCGAACCATTTCTGTTTACTTTTGAATTTTGGCTCTGTTGGCGTAGGGACAGCTGATTTTATAACCTCTTGTAGTTTGCCTAACCTTTGGCTTTGCATCGCTGTCAATGATGTCGTAACTTTGCAACGAAAATGTTCAGCCAAAGATGGTCTCCAGATGTATTTTGGAAGCAGGTTCAGTTTTTTAGTTCTGTCTTTTCCGTGTAAAGATATTTTTAACCTCAGAGGCAGGTGATCCGACCAACTCTGCCTCTCCACACTAAAATCTGCTATATTTGTCAGAGCATACTGCGATGCTGCCACAATATCATTTGTCGACCTGCCTACCGTGCTTATGTAGGTAAAATCACCAAATTTGTCTCCTTTTGTTAGTCCATTGAGCACGATAAGGCCTTTATCATCACTAAACTCCATGAAATATTTCCCATTGCTGTCCTCCACTTTATCTCTTGCTTTTCGACCTGCCGAGTTTCCAAGGGAAGGCATATCCAGACCTTCAGGCATTTCTTGAGCTAGTTCACCTATCCTAACATTTAGATCTCCAATTATAATGGGGTTTTCAGGTTGATGATCCGCAAGGGAGTCTTCCACTTTTCGAAAATCGTTTCTCCAATTGGTGCCTCTTATGTACGACGCTACTAGAGTAAGGCTCGTTTGCTGCGTTCTCAATGTAAGTGCTTGTAATCCTTTTTCGTTTATTCTTTCGTATTTAACGCCAAAGTCCTCTAAACTGCCATTTACCCCTAAGAGCATACCTCCAATTCCTCTGCCAAAATTTGCGAATCTGACAGCAGGCGTCCAAAATGTTTTAAATCCGCTAAAATACTTGGAAAATTTTGATATATTTTCTTCCATCACATGCGTTTCTATAAGGATAAATGTTTCGAAGGACTTTACGTATTCGAAGAAATGAGTGTCTAAAATTTTGTTTTCTAGGCCGTGTACATTGTAGGATAATATGTTTATTTCAAGATTCAATTTATTCGCTTTTTCTGTGTTATTTTTATAATATGAGTTATTTAAGTGTATGGTATTTGCTTTTTCTTGTAATCTCCGACTGACCCCTCTTAGTTTTTTGTCTCTAAATGTTGTAAAATTTCATAAAAATTTAAATTTATTTTAAGACCATCCCCATATATTTGCTTAAGAACCTGCTCAGCATCGCTCCTCTGGCTCATGAGAACTATGTCTTTGTTCCAGTAGAACCATTTTCCTTCAATTTGCATTCTATCGTTGCGAATCTGGACTCTCCTGTTTTTATTAAAGCTTAAGAGATCCTTGCGTATTGCTAGCATTGCTTTATTTTGCAGAAGCCGTTCGCTTGTGAGATCCTGTTCTATAGATATCTGCGTTCCTGCTAGTTTTTTGGTATGTTTGAGAAAGTCGTGCGTGCTCAATGGTTACTCGGGAAGGTATTTTTAGCGTATATCTTGCCAACAGATTGAACGCCTCATAAGCTGATTCCTTTGCCTCAATGCCTTTAATGATGATATTTCGCCGTTTGATCCTCCTCCTTTACTAGCTCTGATTACTGCAATCTCTTCTCGAAGCTCTTGGTTTTCAGCTGCAAGTTGATCTGTTTTAACAGCATCCACAAGATCATGTTTAGTCACCATATCTTTAAACTTTTCATCAAGTGTGCATTCCACAGTTTCTTTCATAGCCTGCATAAGCTCTTGGACTGTCATCCTATAAACAAGCTGGTCAGGAGATGTCTCTGAGTGTGGACGCTTAGCAAGCGATTTCGTTGGCGTTCTTTTTAATTACATTTGTTGTACTTTTCTTGTTTCGCCTAGAAGTATGCTTCAGCTTTCTATTGCTTTGTAAGCTTAACACAGTCCTTTGTTGACAACAGCTGTTTGATTATAAGCTGGGGTCCAAAGTCCAAAGCCAGTAGCCTTCCAGTAGCCACAGCTTTGTCACACAATAAATTAATAGCAATTTTAAAATTTTTCGCGGGATTACCAACTAAGCACAGCTTCTTTCTTCCAGGGTTGTCGAGTTCCCTTTATTTTTCAGTATTTCTGCATATAACTCGTCAACCAATAGACCTATTGACTTGAAATTTGATGTCCATACCCTCCAAGATAATAGCTACAATCCCTGATTCAAAATATTCAAAAATCTCCTGGGGCACTTTTCCCAGGCTTATTCGGCTATGCCCTACAAATAATCAAATATTTAAACGGGTAAGCAACTCCGTTACGTATTGGCCGTAACGGATGGACGGTATCCTAAGCCAAGATAACCTAATGCAATAACACTGCGGGTTCTTTGGTATTTGGGGTATCGATTTTAAGACTAGAGCTAATGCAATAACACTGCGGGTTCTATGGCTTTAGTAAAGGAAGCACAAAAAAAAATTTAAGAAAAACTAAAGACAATCCAGAACAAAGCAATAACACTGCAGTTTCTTAGAGGAGTCAAAGGCAGTTAGCCAAATGAAGCTGGCAAGGCCAGGAGTCGTGCATGATTCTGCAGACTGTAACGATATATACAAAGTATATATTCGAGTATATACAAAAACGAGAGCGCAAGTTAAAGTTGGCAGTGCCCGACTTCGAAATACCCGTTACTCAAGGCAATTAGTGCTTAATAACCTCATGCGGCTCAGAAAGGTATGCAACGTTTTTTAACTCTGGCATTTATTATCCGATCTTTATGAAAATTTGTGAGATTTTACATATTGGCCACATGCACTATACTGCAAGGTCTGAGCTCGATAGCTTACAAATCGTAGGATATATTCAACATGTTTTATTGCGGGGGCGGGAGGGGACGAGGTAAAAATTTGAAACAAACTTAATCTGCCTGCAGACAATACTAGCTTACATCTAACATTTGGTTGCTCTAGCTCTTCTAGTCTCTGAGATCTAGGTGTTCATACAGACGGACGGACGGACGGACGGACAGACGGACATGGCTATATCGACTCGGCTGTTGATGCTGATGAAGAATATATATGCTTTAAGATATCGGAGATGCTTCCTTCTGTCTGTTACATACATGTATGGGACATATGCTTCTTATGTCTGCAGGCAGATCAAGTTTATTTTCAATTTTGGCCACGCCCCCTCCCGCCCCCGCAATTTAGAAAAAACGTCATATCTCCCACAGTTTTGAAGATAGATGGCTTGTTCCTTCTGGTCATATTTAGTTGTTAGGATAACTTATCGATCCGCCAAAGAAATGAAGAAGATCGGATGAACGGTTTTCGATCAAAAGACAAATTTTCTGTCTGTCTGTCTGTTTCTACGCGAACTTGTCTCTCAGTTTTAAAGCTATCGAGCCGAAATTTTGCCCAGAGTCTTCTTTTTGCTGCACACTACTAATATGTCTCCCATAGGAACAATCGGTCTTAAAACTAGTTTTAGTGAGAAAAACAGTTTTCTTTTCAATGGAAACGTCTCCAAACTTTGTAATCGTAAGTTTTCTATGTTATAATTTATATTTATAATTCTATTTGTTTGTTTCACATGCTTTAACATAATTTTACAAATTTTTGGCCAAATCGGATGACTATATCATATACCTCCCTTACGCACGATCGGTCGGAAAATGGGAAAAAGTATTTTTTGAAAATATTTAAGCGAGCACTTGCAAGGGTATAAAGACCTCGGCACATACGAAGTTAGCTTAGCTTTCTCGTTTTTGTTTCTGATGGTTCTCGAGTTTCGGGAGCTGGAGATGACTAACTATCTAATTTATGTTTTTTTTTGCAGCGGAGTCAGAATGGCAGACTTAAAACCGTTTTTATGTAAATCGATTGATAAATCGTTATGGCGGACTGAATGGGAAGCGTGGCTAAGGTCATTTAATATTTATGCGGAAGCTGAGGAAATCACTTCTTTTGTAAAGAAGAGGAATAAGCTGTTACACCTAGGCGAACCGCAATTGCAGGCTGTGGCTTACAGCTTGCCAGGAGCGATTGTCCCTTATGAAAAGAAAGAAAATAATGACGTGTTCAAGGCGTTGGTGGACAAACTCCAATAATATTTCTCACCCCCTCAGAACTCTGCCTATGAACGATACATTTATCGTATGATGACTCCGTCAGAGGGAGAAAGCTTCTCAGAATTTGTATTAAGGCTAAGAGGTCAAGTTAACAAGTGTTTCTTCGGTTCTACAGCAGCCGAAATTCTGGACATTTGTCTGAAAGACAAGCTGATCGATACGTGGGCTAAAAAATGATGTGAAGAAGAAGAAGCTCATCGGAGGTGAACATTCATTAGAGGAAGTGATTAGGGCATGTACCGTGGAGGAACAAGTTAATAATCAATGTCAGCTAATGATGCCAACATCGGATACAAATGCGGTAACTAGAATATAACGTGGGGCACCTCGACCAAAAGGCGAATGTTCATGATGTGGACAGAATGATCATGATGAGTTTAGCCATCTATGTCCTGCTAGATCTATGAAACAGAACCGCTACTAAAAGGCTCCGTAACGTGGGAACGGCTATTTTAAATGTCCGAACTCATTCAGTCAACCAGTTCAGAGCGTACTATATGCCTCAGAACAACTGTTAACGGTGATAAAAGTCTTTGAAGCTCCCATTTCCGTAAAGGGTAAGCCGGAGACTATTGCAGATACTGCCACTCAATTAAATGTCGTAAGAGTGGGATTGGAAGTAGATAAGATAGTCACTGGAGATATATAGCCATTTACAAAGTGGGCCGCAGTGGCGGTCAAGCTATCAATTGATCCGTCTATAAGACCAATAAAGCATCTATGAGACGAATTTCGGTGGCTTTGGAGGATAAGGTATCAGACGGACTCAACGAACTATTACATAGTGATATTATAGAGACAGTCACAGGCCCGAGCGCTTGGATATCACCTATAGTGTTGGTTTTTAAGGGAAATGGAGACATTCGACTTTGTGTCGATATGCGTCAAGCCAATAAGGCAATCCGAAGAGAAAATTATCCCCTCCCGACATTTGATTCCTTTATGACGAAACTGAAGGAGGCCAAGTTCCTCTCTAGGCTGGATCTAAAAGATGCTTATCATCAACTTGAACCGGATGAATCAAGCAGGTATAAGAGACTTATGTTCGGTGACAACTCTGCCCCAGAGATATTTCAAAAATTTGTGGAGCAATTGCTGTCTCCATGCTCTAGGGCCCTTAATTATCTTGACGATGTCATAATATTCGGAAACAGCGAGATGGAGCATGATAATGCAGTCAAAGAATTTCGAAAGGAACAATGTATGTTTGAACCGGGGAAAGTGTATTGAAAAGACCAAAAGCTTAAAATTTTTGGTCCATATACTGTCAGATAAAGGAATTGTGATGGATGCGGAGAAGGTTAGGGTTATCACTGAGTTCAGAGCGCCGGAGAACAAAGAGGAAACCCGTAGCTTTTTGGGTTTGGTTACATACATAGGAAAATTTATCCCAGACTTAGCGAACAGCACATATCCATTGCGGCGCCTGCTAAAGACTTATGCCAAGATCGAGTGGAGCAGAACGGAGAATGAGGCGTTTCAGTATTTAAAACAGCAAGTGGCCGCCGCCTCTCGTTTGTCATATTTTGATCCAAAACATCGGACTTGTCTAGTAGCTGATGCTAGTCCAGTTGCTTTAGGAGCCGTACTAGTACAATTTGGAAGCGACAGAGAACCACGCATTATATTTATACCCGTTACTCGTAGAGTAAAAGGGGTATACTAAAGTCGTGCAAATGTATGTAACAGGCAGAAGGAAGCATCTCCGATATCATAAAGTATATATATTCTTCATCAGCATCAACAGCCGAGTCGATATAGCCATGTCTGTCTGTCCGTCCGTCCGTCCGTCCGTCCGTCTGTATGAACACCTAGATCTCAGAGACTAGAAGAGCTAGAGCAACCAAATTTTATACGTAAGTTAGTATTGTCTGTAGGCAGATCAAGTTTGTTTCAAATTTTGGCCACGCCCCCTCCCGCCCCCGCAATAAAAAATATTGAATAACTCCCACAATTTTTAAGATATCGAGCTCAGATTTTGCAGGGTAGTCTATGTGGCCAATATCTACAATCTCACATCTCTCAAATTTTCAAAAGGATCGGATAATAAATGGCCGAGTTAAAAAAATGTTGCATACTTATCCGAGCTGAGCTGAGTAACGGGTATTTCGAAGTCGGGCAGGGCCGACTTTAACTTACGCTCTCGTTTTTGCTTGCATAAGTCTGACGGACGTGGAAAAACGATACTCCCAAACGGAAAAAGAGAGTCTTGCCCTAGTCTGGGCTGTAGAGAAATTCTACTATTATCTCGCCATAAACCATAACCGCTGGAGATAATTTTTAAGCCGACCTCGAAACCTCCCGCTAGAATTGAAAGATGGCTACTGCGACTTCAATCATACAAGTTTAAAGTGATATATAAGACAGGCAAGGAGAATATCGCGGATTCAGTATCAAGGTTATGCAACACAGATGGCGATGCCCCTTTCGATTGGAGCCGGGAACAAAATATTTTCCAAATAGTCTCCACTCCTGTCCCAGTTGCTCTAACAATATCTGAGGTTGTCAACAAAAGCGCAGAGGATGAAGATATCATCGATATCGGGCCTGAACAATTTGTAGGAAAAGGTTACATCAAATTGTTACTACCCTTTTCGATTGCAATTGTCGAGTGTTGGACAAATGTTACTGCGAGGCACTCGGTTAGTCATCCCACAGCTGCGACGATCAAGAGTACTTCTTCTTGCACATGAGGGTTATCCTAAGGTCTAAGGTATGGTGGCCGGGGATTGACAGGGACGTGGAGAAGAAAGTCAAAGTTTGTAGGGACTGTTTGCTAGTCTCACTACCTGAAAATCCGACCCCAATGAAAAGACACCAATTTCCCAGTGCTTCTTGGAAATTCGTTGCTTCAGATCTGTTAGGGCCATTGCCTAATAACGAGCACATTTTGGTCCCTATTGACTATTATTCTAGATATGGGCTAACCCGAAAATTTTTAAACCAAGGGCAGAAAATTAAAGTTGCCCAAATTCCAAATGTTTGTTAATGGAAAAATAGGACACATATTCAAGCTTCAAAATATATAAGTAATATGGTTTTACGGTGGATGGTTTGCTCTTGATAGAGTTTTACCTACACCTACCTCATGCTTGCATTTATTCTTGTAATAAAAGGGTATTTTTATTGGTCTAAAAAGTGGGCAAACCAGTCGTTTCAGTATTTAGCGCTTAGCAAAACTTTAAATTTGGTTCATTTTCTTTCATTTAAGATAAACATCATATTTGTAAGATATCTAATATCCATTATACATTTAAATTAAAAATGGGTACATTGTGTGTAACGTCCGCAACGGAAAATAGGGTTTTTTAAATTTAACAGAATGAATTTTAATAATTTTGTTTTCCAAACTAGCTTTATAAACAGAGTTTTTAATGCACTTTAATCTAATGAAAAAAAAAATACCTTGATTACACTTTTTTTTGAAAAATATTAATGACAAAGTGTGTAACGTCCGCAACGGCATGAAAATACTCATAAAATCCATTTTAATTTTATGAGGTGGAAGTAGTTGTTTATAATGGATTTTTCCCTGCTGAATATGAATCTGGGCCTTTAAATGCTCTATGTTGCCGAGAATTCGAAAAACTTAACCTCAAACACAATACTTAACCTGCGATCCCCCAAAATGCAATGCTGGGCTCACCTTTGCTAGCTCATGTAATTACCAGTTTTAAAGCTGCATCTACTTTAAGAAATATCAGCTTTGAGCTTTCATGAACATATTGCAAGCGAACTAGGCCGTACCCTAAGAGGGGTCAGACGAGCGCAACTTATTTTGAGATGAACTTAAAATTCGTCTCAAACCTAAGATAGTTCATGAAAATTAAGAATTTGTAATTAGTTACCAAACAACCCCTCTCAACCACACCCCCTCCCCCTGCCCCTTGCAAAATTCGATGGTACGTCCATGCTGGCATTGTTTTCTATAACACACACACGCACACGGCAAGGCCAAATTAAAACGATTGATCAAAAACGATATTCCGATATTTTAGTAATTTACCAAATTTTCACAATGATAAAGCACAAAGTGACACTTATGAGCAGCGTCGTCAATTCAAATAAATGTTCTGCAGAGGGACACGCAAATTACCTAGCGTAACGAAATATAGTTAAAAACCTATTCTACACCTGCCAAATTAATACAAAAAAAATTTTATTTAGTTCGGTGAAGCCGTTTCGGAGGAGATTTTCAACAAACATGTGACACGAGATTTTTTTTAGATAAAATAATAATTACAAGTTTAAAAGGATTTTTAGATGCATGAATATTCTTTAATCACACAATTTGGCTTGATGGAAAAAGTGTAACGCTCGTAACGTAACGTCGGCAACAGACAAAAACGAGAGCGTAAGTTAAAGTCGGCCCTGCCCGACTTCGAAATACCCGTTACTCAGCTCAGCTCGGATAAGTATGCAACATTTTTTTTAACTCGGCCATTTATCCGATCCTTTTGAAAATTTGTGAGATTGTAGATATTGGCCACATAGACTACCCTGCAAAATCTGAGCTCGATATCTTAAAAATTGTGGGAGTTATTCAATATTTTTTATTGCGGGGGCGGGAGGGGGCGTGGCCAAAATTTGAAACAAACTTGATCTGGCTACAGACAATACTAGGTAGGTAGGTAGTTCCGGCTGCTGTAATTAGTCATTAAATACGCATAGATGCCTTTTCTTACCAGAATAGCAGTCCTTGCTCTACTTACTGGGGTGGGGTACAAGATGTTGTAGTTTTGTGACTTTAGTCCGGAGACCTTGTTTCCCGCCGCTATCCAAGGTTCCTGAATTAAAGCCACATCTGCGGGCCCTTCCTCCAAGGTTAGAAGGAGCTCCGCCGAGGCGATCTTGCTGTTATGCAAGTTGACCTGGAGGACCTTCAACTGCATGACTGGTGTCCGCATCCTCCGGTTCCGATACAGACAATAATAACTTACGTATAAAAT
>JAWNNO010003458.1:0-12697 GCA_035044985.1 Lordiphosa fenestrarum
TGAAATTCTTACGTAAAATAGAAGCAAATTGTTTTTATATATTTTATTCTAGAATATTTTAAACGAATATTCCCTACAGCAGCGCTGCTTCGATTCAAAACAATTTAAAAGAATCTCTGGAATCCATTTGGAGTTCTGATATCAGAGCTCTGATATCAGAAAAAGTTTTTAGCTTATGTGAACCACTTAAAACATTCTTCTTCAATTGTTCTTTTTATACCCTTGCAAAGGGTATTATAATTTTGCCCAGAAGTTTGCAACGCATAGAAATATTAATTTCCGACCCCATAAACTATATATATTCTTGATCAGGGTGACGAGCTGAGTCGATTGAGCTTTGTCCGTCCGTCTGTCCGTCTGTCTGTCTGTTTCTACGCGAACTAGAGTTTTAAAGCTATCGAGCTAAAATTTGCATAGAGTCTTCTTTTTGCTGCACACTACTATTATGTCGACCGACCGGATCGGATGACTATATGTCACAGCTCCCATAGGAACAATCGGTCGGAAAAATAGTTTAAGTATGAAAAACTTTTTTCTTTTCAATGGAAACGTCTCCAAACTTTGCAATCGTAGGTTTTCTATGTTTTTTTATAGTTCGACCAAGTTTAATTAAAATCGGACAACTATATGGTATAGCTGTCATACACAAGATAGGTCTGAAAATCAGTCTTAGTTTGAAAAACTTTTTTGTTTTTAATGGTAACATCCTGCAATTTTGTATTAATTTGTTATACATGCTTTTACATAATTTTACAAATTTTTGGCCAAATCGGATAACTATATCATATAGCTCCCGTACTAACGATCGGTCAAAAAATGGGGAAAAGAGAATTTTTTGAAAATATTTAAGCAAGCACTTGCAAGGGTATAAAAGCTTCGGCACAGACCAAGTTTGCTTAGCTTTCTCGTTTTATTTTTGATGTGAAACATCCTTAATTTCGGTACCGAGGATTTTAGTAGGGGTAAAATTTGATTTCAGCGTCACGCGTCACGCTGACTTGCATATTTTGTGGTGTTGTTGTTTTCGGTTTGAATGTGCGGCTGGTGGTGTGCAGTGGGAGTTGGGTGGCCGGCCACACAACTTAAGGTAAAGATGAAGATGAAGATGAATATGAGGATGAGGATGAGGAGGATTTGGGGGAGGAGGATTGGGAGGAGGCGGATGAGGATTAGGAGGATTTGGAGGAGGATTAGGAGGCGGAGGAGGATTGGAAGGATTCGGAGGAGGCGGATGAGGATTAGGAGGCGGAGCAGGAGGATTAGGAGGCGGAGGAGGATTGGGAGGAGGCGGATGAGGATTAGGGAGATTTGGATTAGGAGCAGGAGGATTAGGAGGCGGAGGAGGATTAGGAGGAGGCTTAGGAGGAGGAGGATGAGGATTAGGAGGATTTGGAGGAGGAGGAGGAGGATTAGGAGGCGGAGGAGGATTGGGAGGAGGCGGATGAGGATTAGGAGGAGGAGGAGGAGGATTAGGAGGACTGGTAGAGGCGGATGAGGATTAGGAGGATTTGGAGGAGGAGCAGTAGGATTAGGAGGCGGAGGAGGATTGGGAGGAGGCGGATGAGGATTAGGAGGATTTGGAGGATGCGGATGAGGATTAGGAGGATTTGGAGGAGGATTAGGAGGCGGAGGAGGATTGGAAGGATTCGGAGGAGGCGGATGAGGATTAGGAGGCGGAGCAGGAGGATTAGGAGGCGGAGGAGGATTGGGAGGAGGCGGATGAAGATTAGGAAGATTTGGAGGAGGAGCAGGAGGATTAGGAGGAGGAGGAGGAAGCTTTGGAGGAGGAGCAGGAGGATTAGGAGGCGGAGGAGGATTGGGAGGAGGCGGATGAGGACTAGGAGGATTTGGAGGAGGATTAGGAGGCGGAGGAGGATTGGGAGGATTTGGAGGAGGCGGATGAGGATTAGGAGGATTTGGAGGAGGAGGAGGAGGACTGGGAGAGGCGGATGAGGATTAGGAGGATTTGGAGGATGCGGATGAGGATTAGGAGGATTTGGAGGAGGATTAGGAGGCGGAGGAGGATTGGGAGGAGGCGGAAGAGGATCGGGAGGAGGCGGATGAGGATTAGGATGATTTGGAGGAGGACAAATCCTCATCCGCCTCCTCCTCCTCCAAATCCTCCTCGTCCTCATCCGCCTCCTCCCAATCCTCCTCCGCCTCCTAATCCTTCTCCTACATACAGCATGTTTCACATCAATGCCTCGTGAGTGTGGACCACACTCACACCTTTTTTTTTTACTCATACTTCAGTGATCCATTGTTAAGTGACTTCTCACTACTTAGTTCTTAAACTCAGTTCAGTTACCTCATTTACAGTTACTGTCTGAATGTTCTTGAATGGAAACTGTTTTGAAAATCAAACCTCAGTCATGGGATGAGGTAAGAAGCCTTCTATAACTGCCAGGGTCTTACAGGTCTGCTATGTCACATTAATATTTGGTCATAGGCTTATCACCATACGCTGAAAAAAGCTGAAAATGTCGAATTCAGAGTGTAATGCCTTGAGTAATTTGACCAAGCCAGCAGTGATTGTCTGGAAAGGGCAATTAACTACTTGCAGCGGTTGAGTAAAGAAATCAACAGGAGCGCAAAATAATCATTACTTAAGCTTCATTTGCACGACCTGATCGCTCAGCTGAGTTTTCGTTGGCTCATTGGCTGTCAGCTCGTGTGAACAGGCGTCTGAGTAGCCACCTAATTTACCCAGCTAAATAATCAGGCCGAATAGGGTTATAGAGTTGCCTGATTGAAGTGTGTGCTAGCGTTGTCACTTCCTGGCATGTGTAAACGCTGAACTGAGTTGCTCACCTGAGTTGGTCAGCTGCCGAAAACTCAGCTAAGCGATCAGGTCGTCTAAATGGAGCTTTATAACAGAGCATTAACATCAAAGTTAATACATTAGCATTTCTTTAGTAGACAGGGAATGATTTGCTATATATTATCCGATCTCAGGAAAAACTCACAGATTATAGATATTGGGCATACATTCCGTAGTGAAAAGTATGACCTCTACATATTGTTAAAATTTAACAGTTATTATATTAAGGACGGATATAAAAATTGCATCGACTATTAAAAAGAAAATATTTTTCATAGGGCCCAATTCTTACATCCGCAGTCGCGATGTTAAACAGGAAATACTTAGATACATTGGCAAACCTTCAAACTACATTCCATACCTTCGGCTCTCCGAAAAACGGAACGTTTTTTTGCATTCTTGTTGTTTTCAGTTGATTACACAGTACTACAATCTTCACAGAATTACAGAAATCTGAGAAATGACCTAGCGTACCCTGTAGAGCAGGAGGGTATAGTACTTCCTCAAACTTGGTGTTCCTCGGGGACCCCCAAAAATCGAAAAAAATGGCCAAAAAACAGTTTAGTGGTCATTTAGCTCACTTAACTTAAAAAAAATCGACAATGGACCTTCTCAGTTTATATAATTTGTTGATTCCGATAGAAACGAGAAGATGCTGGTAAATTATTATCAATGGTTTCAGAAATGTAACCCGATATCTGATAAATGTAAGTCTTATTCCAACTAATTTCGTCCAAATTTCAAGATATAAGTTAAGTTAAGTTAGTGCTTTAGGCAAAACTCAAGCCGAGATAGGAAGCTTAATTGCTTACAACAATTTTATATTCTGCTTTAAGTGGGATCTAAGGTCCGGGTTTGATAATACGCCGAAAAATCTGTTGACTGAAACAATTTGGTTTATCTTCCGATTTGGAACTTTCATTTATTTTCGAATATTCCAAAGCAAAATTCGACAATTCTTGCTTTTAAATAAATGCAAATCCACAAACTCAAATGCCGCTGGTTTATGTGTTCTTTTTCTGTAATAAGTATTACATTAGCACTGCTGCCCCACTGTGCGCTACGATTGGTAAAAACGATGGTATATATAGCACTAAAAGAGATGGCATGATATAATTTTAAAATTTTACAATATGACTACTATTTTTGGTGTACTTATGGGTCACACTCATAACGTAAAGTATGAGTTAAATAAACTTACGACCGTTAAAATTGCCATCTAAATAATTAAACATTTAGCGACCAGCTTAGCCAGTTTTTTTTGTCAAATCATCATGAACTATTTCTATCACTAATTTCACCACCAGCTTGATAACAAACTCACCAAAATAAAATATCTTATCATCAATTAATGGTATATAGTGCCGCCAGCACGTTTAACCCACTCAGTATTTTTTCAACTCTCGCACGATCGAAATGGCACAAAACATAAGTGGACTACTACTGCTCGCCTTGGCGGGGTCAGTTCTTATCGGTGGCATTGAAAGTGCCAACATTCTGGGCATATTTACCAGTCTAAGTCCCTCGCATTTGATTATTGAAATGTCTGTGGCTAAAGTTCTGGCAGAGAACGGACACAATGTGACAATTATCACAGCATTAAAGCCCACGGTCAACCACAAGAGTATCAATCTCATTGAAGTGCCGCTCTCCGAGGAGGAAACTCAACTCATGAATTCAAGCATCGGGGATATGGCAAAACGTGATAATAGCAACTTTGTGGCCAGTATGTTTCGTATGCTTGGACAATTGAGTTACATGTTGGAGAAAATGGAGTCCATTATGTCAGATCAGAGAGTCAGGGATCTGTATGAGAATCAGGACAACAAATTCGATTTGGTCATTCATGGATATTTCATGAACAACTATCAGTTGGGCTTAGCGCAAAAGCTGAAGGCGCCGGTGGTAATGTCTACTTCCACGCCGCCAAATGAGATGCTCAATGGTATATTGGGTAATCCACCAGAACTGTCCTACGTTCCTGCCTTAAATATTGCCGTGGAGACTGGTAAACCGATGACATTTGGACAAAGGTTGTCCACCTTGGCCTCTACATTGGCTTTTAAAGTGGTTTTGTATGCAATGGAAAGTAGAAGTGCGAAATCGTACGAGTAAGTCACATCAGCTGACAGAGACAATTTGTTCGAAACTAAGTTGCATCTTCATCTCTTACAGTACACTCTACGGCAATGATAAGACTATGCCCAGCTATGCGGAACTCTCCAAGAATGTTTCACTTGTATTCTTTGCTTCTCATGGCATAAGCGAGGGACCCATAAGACCCAATGTACCAGCCATCATTGAAGTAGGAGGCATACAAATCAAGGATCAACCTGATGCTCTACCCAAAAATATGGAAGAATTTCTAAGCGGGGCCACGAATGGTGCCATACTTTTGAGTTTGGGTTCCAATGTACAGGGTGCCCATCTAAAGCCCGAGATTGTGCAAAGAATCTTTAAAGTGTTGTCCCAACTCAAGCAGCAAGTCATCTGGAAGTGGGAAGACTTGGAGCATACCCCAGGAAAATCAGCCAACATTCTGTACTCCAAGTGGTTACCTCAGGCTGATATACTGGCTCATCCAAAAATCAAATTATTCATCACCCATGCGGGCAAAGGCGGCTTAACAGAAGCTCAATATCATGGCAAGCCCATGTTGGCTCTGCCCGTGTTTGCTGATCAACCTGGTAATGCTGCCACCATGGTCAAGAAGGGTTTCGGTCTTAGTCTAGACTTGTTAACCCTTGAGGAAGAACCTTTCCGAGAGGCTTTGCAGGAACTGCTGGACAATCCCAAGTATGCAGAGAATGTAGCCACTTTCTCTGCACTCTATCGCGATCGTCCCTTGAGTGCTCGTCAGAGTGTGCTCTATTGGTCCGAATATGTGATACGTCATCATGGTGCTCCACATTTACAAAGTCCCTTGATACACATGGATTTTATAGCTAGCAATAATCTGGATGTCTATGCCTTGTTAGTCAGCATTTTGTTGATTCTGTTGTTGCTGTTGAAAATGTTTGTTAAGTTTATTTATAGAAAATGTACCTCAAAGAAAACTAAAAAGGTGAAGAAACATTGATATGTTTGCTGTTCTATGATAAGTAACTAAAGTGATAAAAGTAGAATAAAACTAAGTTTTATTAAAAACGTATTTTCTACTTTATATTAATCACAAAACCAATGGGCGAAACTTATTTAACATTTGATATAGCTATTGATTGATTGATTAATAGATTTCTCAGACCTTTCAATTTAACCCTTTTTCTTTTTATCCGTCTTTTTTGAACAGTTCGGTGCTCGGGCCGCCCTTTCATTACCAGCCTGTCTCCGAGCTTCTGCTAGTTTACAGCAAATTGCTGGCCTGCAAGTCTTAACCAGGCCTGCTCCTCCACTGATTTATAGCGCCACGATTGAGATTGTTACGCACTCTTAGCAGCTCTCTGGGATGGGATGTTCATATCAAATTGCTGGCGTCAATTGCTCGCCTGCATTGGCATTTCTGCAAATCTTAAGCTGACCTGCTGCACCACTTAATCATCGCTTCCGCGATTGAGACTGTTGGGCAGACTCAGCAGCTCTCTGTGCACTGCAAGTTGCTGGCGTCAATTGCTCGCCTGCTAGGGCGTTTCTGCAGATCTTAATCTTTCTTGCCACTTAACTTGTTCTTCACGCTACTCTTGCGATTGTACAGAAGTCTCAAATACGCCGAGGAAATCAATGTGATATACAAAGTGGAGGCGTCGATTGTTCGCCTGCTCCTGCGATTCTGCAAATCTTAGCCTGGCCTGATGCTCTACTTAGTGTAGCGCCGCGTTTGAGATGTTGGTCAGGCTTAACATGCTCTGTGGATCGGTATTTGTATTTATTTATGTATCATCCTAACGCTACAAGTTACAAAAACTTATATATTATTGCGCTAGTCACAGGGGCAAATAAAATAAAAAACATTGAAATTAGTGATGAAATAACTTACTTACTACATACCAGGGCTGCGAACCCAAAAACTTTCGTGGATCTCCGGCTCACGGGTTCGAACCAAAATTTAACAATGGTTCAGGTTCAGAATTTGGAGGTTCAAGGTTTTTGGGCAAAGGTTTAAGTTCGAACCTTGGTTCAGCCCATGCTTAATACATGTTTATATAGTAATCGACCGAAAAACAAAATAAACTGTAAGGAAATTGCGTCGATTTACGTACCAAAAGTGTTTCCACAGTAATGTTAAGCACTTATTTTGTGAATAATACAATAAGCTTTGGAGAAAAGGATCTTAAGAAACAGAGGCTAGGGATTCTATTGGTAATTCTGAACATTTTTATGGATGCTTACATTAAACTATCCTGCCGATTGTAAGACTCAGTCTTTCAGAACCATCAGGATAAGAAAAGAAGTTGCTAGGAAATAGGTATACTTGTATTATATCTTTAATTTTTGTTGAACCGAACCGAAATTATGGGTTCGGAACAGGTTCAGGTTCAGCTTTAATAACTTAAGAGGTTCGGTTCGAGGTTCGGTTCACAGTAATCTGAAAGTCGGAATTCCGGGTTCGAACCGGTTCTGTTCAAAACCGGTTTGCAGCCCTGCTACATACATTATAATCTAAAAACAGTTTTCCTGGAACAATATTGAAACTTAGATATAGATGTGCAATTATTCAAGGACATTTCCGCTATTGTTGTAAACTAAAACTAAAATTTTAATTTTAAATATATTTTAGATATGCTTCTTCTTCTTAATGTTTCCCTATAATTTAATTTTAAAATTCAGTTTTGAGGTTAGTTTCTAATTTTATTTTAATTTATGTTCAAATCAAATTGCTGGCGTCGATTGCTCGCCTGCTTCAAAGTTTCTGCTGTTCTTAGCCTGGCCTGCTGCGTCACTTAATTATCTGGCTGCGCTTGAGATTGTTGCGCAGACCCAGCTTATTTTGGAGATTCGATGTGCAAAACAAATTGTTGGTGTCGACTGTTCGCCTGCTTTTTCATCGTGGCCGCTTGCGATGCTTTGCTGGCGTCGATTGTTTATCGTGCCCCGCTGGCGAGTGTTTCGGAGTCTCAGCAACACTCAGGGATGCAATATGTTCTGCAAAATGCTGGCTTCGATTGCTCGCCTGTTCGGACATATCAGCAACTCCGCTTAAGACTTATCGCTTCACGGCGTACCTGTTGAATTCTCCTATTCTCCGCTTGTAAAGAAGTTTTTTTGACGTCTTGTTTCATTCATCCGTCTTGTTTTCTTTAAAATTCTTAACTTAAAATGTATGATTAAGATTTTTCTAAGAGCGTAAGAGCGATCAGGATAAAATGCTCTCATATTTTAATATTTACACCTTGATTTTAATATATTAACCATTGATTTACCCTTCAAACATAGTTAAAACTTGTTTGTTATACCCTTGCAAAGGGTATTATAATTTTGCCTAGAAGTTTGCAACGCATAGAAATATTCATTTCCGACCCCATAAACTATTTATATTCTTGATCAGGGTGACGAGCTGAGTCGATTAAGCTTTGTCCGTCCGTCTGTCCGTCTGTCTGTCTGTCTGTTTCTACGCGAACTTGTCTCTCAGTTTTAAGGCTATCGAGCTGAAATTTTGCACAGAGTCTTCTTTTTGCTGCACACTACTAATATGTCGGAACCGACCGGATCGGATGACTATATCTCATAGCTCCCATAGGAACAATCGGTCGAAAAACTAGTTTTAGTATGAAAAACTTTTTTCCTTTAAATGGAAACGACTCCAAACTTTCTAATCGTAGGTTTTATATGCTTTTTTATAATTCCACCAAGTTTTATCAAAATCGGACAACTATATGGTATAGCTGCCATACAAAAGATAGGTCTAAAAAATAGTAGGTAGCATCCTGTAATTTTGTATTTTTTTGTTTCTCGTGCTTTTACAAAATTCTACATGTTTTTGTCCAAATCGGATGACTATCTCATATAGTTCCCATACGAACGATCGGTCGGAAAATGAGAAAAAAGTATTTTTTGAAAATATTTAAGCGAGCACTTGCAAGGATATAAAAACTTCGGCACAGACGAAGTTAGCTTAGCTTTCTCGTTTTTTATAAAAATGTTGCCAGCTAACCTTTTCTCAAGTTTATATAGCAATGCTGCTCTTGGATTAGCAGAGTTATATATAATGGATTTGTTTCTGAAAACTACCTGTTTAAGGTACAAATGTACAAATTTTTAACTTACTCTGGTAGGACTCGATCTCGGGGTCTTTGTACTTGAACCAGAAATATCAAGAATTTATCAATATATTTCTGGCATTTTGCAAAAATATGACCGCTTGTAGTTCTCAACTAAAAGTTCCCTGCATTGGGAATATAGAAGGGGTAGCTGAAATTCACCATTTTAACATATTATTTTAGACAACTCAAAGTGATTTCTAAAATATTATAATGCAAGAGAGGCATGGCAAAATCTAATATGATTGTTTGAGGGTTTACTAAGTGCCTTTTCTATGAGATAATAAATATTAAAATTTTTTTTTTTACTTTAAAACCAAATTTCATAACTTTTTTAACATTTCAGGTTATTGTGTGGGTAAAGCTAGAAATCAGAATAAAGCTAGACTTGTTGGATGTTCTGACAGCTCTCTCTGAGTTCTGTTGATACCTCTTCAAAACTGGAACCTCCATAATTTAAGTTCAAAAATTAAGATCTGAAAAGTGGCTTTAAAATGATCTATTTTTATTTCAATTTGCATTGCCAAATTGATTAACTAAATAACTATTTAATTGTAGATTAAAAAATATGCATCTAATTGTTCAAATTAATGTTAAATTAAAACTATTTCCAAAAATATGTCCACACAGAGCACAGCTTTTGATTGGATTTTCAATGTTTCTTCACCTTTTTGGTGTTCTTTGAGATAAATTTCCTATAAATAAATTTAACAAACATTTTTAACAGCCACAACAGAATCAACAAAATGCTGACTAACAAGGCATAAACATCCAGATTATTGCTAGCTATAAAGTCCATGTGTATCACAGGACTTTGTAAATGTGGGGCACCATGATGACGTATCACATATTCAGACCAATAGAGCACACTCTGACGAGCACTCAAGGGGCGATCGCGATAGAGTGCTGAAAAAGAGTTTGCTTCCTCGGCATACTTGGGATTATCAAGCACTTGCAGGATAGCCTCACGAAACGGTTGTTCCTCTAGGGTTAACAATCCCAGACTAAGACCAAATCCCTTCTTGACCATTGACTCAGCATTACCAGGTTGATCACCAATCACGGGCAGTGCCAGCATCGGTTTGCCATGGTATAAAGCCTCAATTATACCCCCTTTGCCCGCATGGGTGATGAATAATTTGATTTTTGGATGAGCCAGTATATCAGCCTGAGGTAACCACTTGGAGTACAAAATGTTGGCTGACTTGCCAGGTGTATGTTCCAAGTCTTCCCACTTCCAGATGACTTTCTGCTTGAGTTGGGACAACACTTTAAAAATTCTTTGCACAATCTCGGGCTTTAGATGGGCACCTTGAACATTTGAACCCAAACATAAAAGTATGGCACCATTAGTGGCCCCGCTTAGGAATTCTTCCATATTTTTGGGTAAAGCATCAGGTTGATCTTTGAGATGAATGCCACCCACTTCAATGACAGCCGGTACATTGGGTCTAATGGGTCCCTCACTTATGCCATGAGAACCGAAGAAGACAAGTGAAACATTCTTGCCCAGATCTGCATAGCTGGGCATATGCGCTTCGTGTCCATAGAGTGAGCTGTAAGAGAGCATTTAGTATGTCGACTTGAATTTTGCTCGATTAACTTACTTGTAAACTTGTTTACTTCTGCTTTCGAAGACTGACATAACCACCCTTAAGATAAGAGTAAGAAAAAGTTGGACAACCTTTGTCCAAATGCCATCGTCTTACCATTTTCCACCGCAACATTCAGTGCAGGAACATACGACACCTCCGCGGGATTACCCACAAATCCATTTTGCATCTCATTCGGTGATATGGAAGTGATTATAATCGCCGGAGCCTTTAGCTTATGAGCTATGGCCAACTGATAGGTGTTCATAAACCAGCCGTGCAAAACTAAATCAAATTTATTGTCTGGATTCTCATACAAATCCCGAACTCTCTAATCATACATGTGTGCTCCGATTTGGTCAACATGTTTTGCATTTGGTTCAACATACGAAACATGCTGGCCAAAAAGTTGGAGTTATCATGTTTTGCCATATCCGCAACGCTCGAACTCATCAAATGCCTCTCTTCCTCCGTAAGTGACACTTCTATTAGATTGATATTCTTGTGATTGACCACGGGTTTTAGTGCAGTTACAACAGTCACATTATGTCCACTCTGGCCAGAACTTTAGCCACAGACATTTCGACAATCAAATGCGAAGGACTTAAACAGGTGAATATGCCCAAAATGTTGGCACTTTCTGTGCCAGAGATGAGCACAGATCCCGCGATGGCGAAGAATAGTATTCCACTTATACTTGCTGCCATTGTAATCTTGCGATTGTTGGATAGTTACTGAGCAGTCCGCATATTTGCAACGGCCTTTTTATATGAAATTCTGATAAGGCGAGATGCTTTGTACAAAAACTTATCACGCTGAATTGTTGAAATATTCATGGTGAAGAGCAAAGATTTCATGGTGATTTGACATTATTGATTGGAAATTTTAGACCTACAAACATGAGTGGTGAAAAGTGGGCGAGAATGGTGTTAACCACACCATTGATATGCTGAGGGAGTAGCTAAAGCAGCCTACCCCAACACGTACGCTTTATCAACTGTGAGTTCTGGGAGCTATCAGACTTTGCAGGCAATAAATGAATTTTGATCGCTCACCGATTATGATGGGTGCTCGGGGATCCGGGTACTTCCAAAAAAAAGGGTATATTGTACAGCAGCGCTTCAGGTGCATGTGTGGCTGATTCGCGCATAGCGTTTGCCGAGCGTAAGGGACTTACGTATAATGAAATTGCAGCAACAACTTCGTATGAGCCTCTTTTCTTTTCTTTTCAAGAAGGAATCATTCCGACCCTATAAAGTATATATATTTTTGATTAGCATCAACAGCCGAGTCATGTCCGTCTTTTTGTCCGTATGAACGCACAGATCTCATAGATGGTAAGAGATAGAGGTTTCAGATGTATGGGACATATGCTTCTTATGTCTGCAGGCAGATCAAGTTTATTTTAAATTTTGGCCACGCCCCCTCCCGCCGCCGCAATTTAGAAAAAGCGTCATGTCTCCCACAGTTTTAAAGATAAATGGTTCGTTCCTTCTGGACATATTTAGTAATCAGAATTACTTATCGATCCGATAAGAAATTGTAAAGTTCGGATGAACGGTTGTCGAGTTATGATCAAAAGACCGTTTGCTGCTGCAGCGCAATAGCAGCGCTGCTTTCAGCTGTTACTGTAGCATCAAAGTTTATGCTGAGTTAATAATTTCGTTGGTACAGAATTTGTTATGTTTTGGCTTTACCGACTTTCTTTCTTGTTCCAACCTTACTTTCTAAGGGAGCTATACCATATAGATGTCCGATTTCGACTAAACTTAGTGGAATTATGGGAAAGCATAGCAAACTAAAAAATACAAAGTTCGGAGGCGTTTCCATTAAAAACAAAAGTTTTTCTCACTAAAACCAGCTTCTCGACGGATGAATTACTATAGCAGCTATAACCTATAGTCATCCGATTTTAACCAAACTTTGAAGAATTGTGTGAACGCTTATAAAATGAATATATGTCAATTTTAAAGAGGTTTACATTGAAAACCGAATAGTCTTTCTTACCAGGAGTATTTTTCTAACCTTACTGTTCTATGGCAACTATTTTATATACATGTCCGATTTCTTCATGGAGAAGCATAGAAAAG